>PVIR01004918.1:0-36176 GCA_004026965.1 Petromus typicus
AGGCTCTTCTCACATTTAGTTTTTTGTTTGAAAAGTCTGCTGTGATCCTGATGGGCTTACCTTGGTATGTAACTGTTTTCTTTTCTCTGGCTTCTTTCAGTATTTCATTCCTTTTTTTTTTTTTTTTTTTAAATCTGGGACTTTATAATTATATGCCTATGTGTAGATTTTTTTATGTCATAGTTCTGTACAATTCTATATGCTTCATATTGTTGCATGTCCAATTATTTTCCTTTTTCCTGTGACGTTTTCTGCCACCATCTTTATGAAACAGATTTATTATGTCTTTTGTATTGTCTCCTGCTTCCTCAGTGACTCCAATAAATCTTATGTTATTCTTCTTGGAATCATCTAAGAGTTGTTGGACAGATTTCTCATGATGCCTTATCATTTTCCATACCTGTGCTTTTTCTGTTCATTGGCTGTGATCCTGTCTTCTAGGTCTGAAATTTGGTCTTCTGCCATATTCATGCTATTGCATGAACTTTCACTTTCTTTCTTGATTACCTGGAGCTCTACTTGTAGTTGTTTAAAGGTTCCACTGCTTTTTCTATTTCAAATTCTATCCACTCCCCGATTTCATCTTTAGATTTATTAATCATATTGTTAACTATGTACAGTATCTCTGCTTTCATCTCAGAGATCAGTTCTGATTTCCATTTTACTAGATCTGCTTTAGTTCCCTTCTCAAAGAGTCCTGGTTATTGAGCTTCAGTCTTCTCCAATTCCCTTCCCCCTACATTACCTTAGGGTGAAGATCTTTTCATCTGAGACTTTGAATTTTTTCTCATCTCTGAATTTGGTCGTAGCTGCCGTTTTTGGCTTTATACATGGCCCTGTTTGGCAATGTTTGTTGTAAGTCTCTCACTTTCTAATATTTAGGAACCTTAAGATATCAGTATTTCCAGAGTTGTTCTTCTTGGGTTTGCAATTGGCCCTAGACAACCCTAGTTCTGGCACACTATGGAAGGCACTCAAACATAATAGTCAAATCATCTTGGTTCAAAATCACTGGATAATGGAGGCCAGCAGGCTCCAGCCTTAGGCACAGGTGCCTAATTGTGCTGCCTGAGGTTCCAATGGACTCAGCTGTGCCCTATTTACCTAGTGTCCCTGGGAATCCATGGTGTGGTCAGGCATAGAGGCAGGCAGGCCCCAGCCCTGGGTCTATTTTTACTTTTTGATAAAATCTACCAGTACAACTCAGTTGAAAATTTTTGCGAACACTATTTCACAGGCACATTATGATAACATGTTTTAAAAGTCTCCTAATACATAAAATTTTTGAAAATGTATATTTGAATATTGATTTTTTTGCTCATACTGTAGAAAAGCATTGTAGATCTTTACAGTTAAAATTAACCTCTTTCAAATTTCTATACTCAGAGCCATATTTGCTACTTGTAAGAGAAAATATGTGCTACCATTGTTCAGATATGTTGACTCATGGACTCAAGATTATCTGTGCACAAAGTGAGAATATAAAAACATTTCACTGAATAGTTTTCATTATTTATAGTGTGTAAAGCATTACAACCATACTTTTATCTCCAACATTGACCTTGAAACACAACGATGTGTCTATATCTATCTTGTAATGCACTCATTGAAAAAATAAGTTTAGGAATGTCTAGTGATATTGAGCAATACTAATTTGAATTTTTCATTTAAGTGGTTCATTGTGTATTTCATATTTCAACGCATGCTAAGGTGATCAACAGATGAAAAACTGTAGTCACTGAGAGGATTATACAAAACATTTTACCACATAATTAAACAAGATTGTAAGAGTGGTATGTACTCAGTACACTCTAAACACTATATTATTTTTGCAGCCTATTTGAAATGGACACAGACTTCTTAGGCTCAGAGTAATAATATCAACTATGTCTAACAAATAAATGTAGAGATACATACTCAATTCAAGCTGGAATATTGCATTAGCCTCAAAAGTAATATTGAACTCAGTAACATGAATTGAGAAACATATTTTAGTTCATATCTACATGTAGGGCAATGTCTTTTTGGAGAATTATTAATTCATAGAATATCTGGGATCCATATATTCCAATACATATATTTCACCTATATTTTGGATATCCACCCTGCTTCTCACAAGCGAGGTAAAGGATTGAACAAGTCTCCTGTAGTAGCAAAAGGCAAAGAGAGCAAGGATGTGGGAAGCTTTGTGCAACTCTCTGTGCTCTAGAGATAGAGGAATATTTATTGTCCAGTCCAATGGTAAATGTCTTAAGAAAAACAACTATGTATTAATTATTTGTGTAATATCATTCTCCTTTTCAACAATGAATTTTTAACATCACATAATTAGAGTACTCATCAAACAACCTGCTGTTTCTGAAATTTTCACTATGCTGGTTGAGAAAATAAAAAATAAAAATCATAAACTGCTAAGGTATTCCTATTCACAAGTGCCTTCCAGCATGCAGAAGCTTCTGGAAAACAGAACACAATTTATTCCTTTAACTCCTTATTAACATAAAAAACACTCAATTGAACTTAGAGAAGAAAATAATGCTACAAAGCTCACTTTGAGGCAGATGTCAGTAAAAGAAATTACATTTATTTTGTTTGTTTGTTGTTTGTTTGTTTTTAGACTGAAAATCTGTGTAGTGGCAAGCCATAGCATAACATTTGAATATTATTCAAATTTAAATCAATTCTTGATTTTCATTATTCTTCTATATTTTCAAGCAGTCTTTAAAGTGTCCATAGAATCTTTGTAGTAATTTGTTTATTTCAGAAAGGTACAAAAGCATTTAAAATAAGATATGAATAATTTGACAGACCTCACAAGATATTTACTGTTATAAGATCCATTTTCCTCAAGTTAAAGCAGTATAAAGTAGAATTTGTCATCCTTTAAAAGTTAAATTCTTTGTTCCTGCTAGACTCTTTCCCTTCTTTTTTTAATTAAATTTCATGGAGGAGCAATAGTATTCTTTATAATGTCAAGAAATAGACAAGATAATCCTTTTACTACATGGGTCTGCTGTGCATGCAATCAACATAAATATGAGGTTACAAACAAGAAGTTAAAAATATTAATAACTCAACATGATTCTTCCCCATCTACCTAATCAGCAGGAAGACACTGAAATAAGGTATTGACTCCGATATACAACAAAAGGTACAAGCAAAGTCACATAGCTATTGTAGTAGTATCTTTTTGTGAGAATGATGCATTTTGGGGCTGGGATGCCATTTGGTGTGATTCTTATGAAAAAAATGACTTTTTGATATATGAAGTACAGTGCTACTACTCACGTTAAAGGAGGTCATTGCCACTTCCAGATACTTAGTCCAGACACATCTAGGTGAAGCTGCCTTTTAAATACAGAGGCTATTTGCTCATCTTTAAACTAGAGATAATGATACCTCCATTAAGTAGATGATACCTTCCAAATGTATGGACAGTATATTTCTGGTCCCATATTCTATTCTATAATCTGGCTGCCAGGAAAAATGTTCATTTATTTACCCTGCATTGGAATCTGAGCATGAGTTTTCTGCTGCTTAGATTCAAAGCCTCTGAGTACAGGTAGTATTACAAGACTTTCCAGGTGCAATGATAAGAAGATTGTAGCCTTCCCTTGGTTCTCTCCTGATGATGATATAACCTTTGACTTCCTGAGGTACCACCTCAAATGTTTAACTCCCCTGCGTCTACCACAAAACAGAAGTCATGTGTGAAGAACATCTAAGTTGCTAGAATCTTCCCACATGAGGCAGTCAATATAAGAAGGTAGAAAACTTCAGACCACCATCCCACAGCAGACCTCATCAGAGAACACAGCGTGAACCACTAGCCAAAGTGCCCTTCAGTTTCTGAATCACAGAGACCAGAGAAGAAAACAAAAGGTCATTAGAATTTTAAGATGCTAAGTTGTGTAGTAATTTGTTACACAGCAATGGAAAACTAATACAATATTATACAATTCATTTGTAAAGATTAAAAAGTGCACTTTAAAATATTTTCCCAATAGATTCTCAACAAAAAGATGTTTGTTAGCATATCCTATCCACATTTATATCCCATCTTTCCATGTTCTGTCCCTAAGATTTTTCAATAATAATAAAAATCGTATATTTCCTTTTTATTATAAGAAATATTTCAATTGTTTTAAGTCCTCATCCAAGCATTATTTTTGTAAAGAAAAGACAAAAAATATTTGGCAATGAAAGATGCAGATCTTTTAATGAGATATTTTATTTTTAATATACTTGGGAGCCTGAACTGAAATAAGAAATTATGTTTCTATGTACAACTATTTCCTCTTTGAATATTCCTCATATCCTAGTTCTGTGTAGAAAGATTTGGAGAGGAGAGTGGATCAAAGAATACTATAATTATGGCAGCACAATTAAAATACAAACATAATTTATTAGGGTACTGTCAAAAGTAAAAATTACAAGCCATAACATTTTGTAATTAAATCAATAACCATTTTTGGCATAATGGACCACATGCTGATATATAAACCACAAGATTATATAAGCACTGAAATGAAAATGCTATGGTCAAAGACCCATGTCTTTCACAGGTCTGAGGGTGTGTTTTCTTCAGAGAAAATGCAAATTTCTATGCACTTCCTATGCTTTCAGGAGCTAAAGCCAACTGAACTGTTCCACATGAGAAATGGCAAGAATAAAGGCTTTTGCTTCTGAGTACAAATAAATAGAAACTCTGGGTAAAGGGGAGGTTGTTGTCAAGCAACAGAATGGAATTACTCAACATAAAAGTGACAAAAATACTTAAGGTCTGAACTTCTGTTTAGTGGTTTAGCACTCAGAGCATTTTGTTTTTGACTTTTTGGAGATAGTAGAACCACCCTGAAAATCAGCACTGTGAGGATTGTTTTACAGATTCCCCAGTTTGAGAAGTCGGAACAGTGAAGTGATGAAGGCTGAGGCATTTCATGCTTCACTTCTCTTCACATCTCTTTTCAGATGGAGTAAGGACGGTATCACTTCCCACTCAGGCTACTTCTACTTCGAATGAGGGAGTCATAACCCAGAGGTGGGTTGACATATCAATGCAACAATGCCTGTAAATGCAAATGATTTGTGTGGAGGAATCAGCCACATTGACTTCATTCTTGAGAGCAGTACAATAAATGTTGGCACTGTAGTCTATCTCATGAGTATTACAATCTGTTTCAATTTATCATGGTTTATTAATGCGGTTGGGAGCTGAGCTTTATATTTGGGGGATAGTTTCATGATGCACATGGAGTCAAATCTTTGCTTTCAAATTAAAGACATTTGAAACTACAGGCTAGTACAGTCTATAATTGATCAAGTTACCCAAACCCTCTGAACATTAATTTTGTCAACATTGGTGACAGTGTTTGCTCATCTCTCTCCTCTGTAACCAGTTCAGCCTACTGAAACTACATACTGGCTTTGTATGGAATAGATACCCATCAATAATTTTCTGGTGGTCACTGCACATAGCCTGCAAGACAAGGGAGTGCACACAATGTAGTGAAGACCACTCTGATTTCCAACTGTAAGGCAATGCTAAAGTTGACCTGTGTCACTGTCTCCTCCAGTTAAAGCATGGCATCTACTCTGTGGAGCTTGTACTCAAGCATTGGAATGAAACACAGAGCACTCTATTTGGTAGCAGAATAGCTGGAAAGTGAGGAAGACAAGAACTCTTAAGTTTTAAACACTGAAAAAAATTAAATTTCATAGCAGCCTTGTGATGTAGCATAAGCTTGCTTTTTTGAGCTACTTGTTTTGATTTTCTGGAGCTTGCTGTGTGGTAGAATCAGCTCATTTGCTGACCTCTGTCTTCTTCATCCTGAATATTTCATCTGAAATGCTAGGCCAGTTTTCAGAAATATCCATAATAAAGAGCAGAGTTTAAAAGGCAAAGAGTCAAGGGTCCTTGAGGAATTTTGAGTAGGACAGTCAAGTAACAAGGGCACTGGAAGCTACAATTAAGTAGCCTTGAGGAACTGTAAATAGTTTATGTGAATAGCATCCTGAGAGTGTTGTCAGTCTTAGAATTGAAGTTGCAAAGCAATGAAAATGTTTCCACAGATGATTTTCTACCTCTCAGAGCTATGTGGCACATGTGTCATGTGCTCCCTTATAAATTTATGCTATCATGTCCTTGACTTTCACTGTATCCAGAAAAAAATATATATAGCCCTTCTGAACAGAGAGCTAGACTCCTATTGTATTCCAGCAGTGTCTGAAGTGACTAATTATACATTTCTTATTTCTGAATTATTTTCTGGCTCATTCATCAATTTTTTACCATTTGTGGAGCAAGAAAAAGAAAAATTATCCTAAACTTGTGGCACATTGGTATGATACAACATTGTGTCACAACACCTTAGGCTGTATTTAGAACTGGAATAAATTACAAAGGCTCCTGTGTTGAAGGCCTGGTCCCCTGCCAGTGGCACTATTTAGGAGAAAGGTCTAATTAGAAGAGAGGGTCCTTGGGCTTGTTTTTATCCCTAGACTTGATTTTGATTTTATCCTCTCTCTCTTTCTCTCTCTCTCTCTCTCTCTCTCTCTCTGTGTGTGTGTGTGTGTGTGTCTGTCTGTCTGTCTGTCTGTCTCTCTTTCTCTCTACCATGATCTTAGCAGATTTTCTATACCATGTACTTCTGCTATCACAGACTGTCTTATCATAGGCCAAAAAGAAACCACAGTAAGAATAACAAATTGAAACCTCTGAGACCATGAGCCAAAAAAAAAATCCTCTTTTAAACTGTCTTTTTCATATTTTGTCACAACAAAGGAAAGATAACTACCATGTCATATCTCACAGATATGCATTCCAAGAATCTTCCATATGAGGATCTATATAAAAATGAAGTCTGTTGTTGGTTACAAAAGCAAAATCTTTGAGAGAATGGGGAAATGAGAGACACTGAAAACCTTTTATAAATGGGCCAACCTCTTTACTTGCTTGATAGTGCCTATCAAGCACTGTTGACATTGTTTTCCTTATTGACTTTTTGGGTGTATTCTAGATATACATCACAATCACATTCAACACTGAGAATTTGTACCTGCATGTTATAGATCTTGATTCTCACATTTTCCCATTCCTCTGCCCTCCTTGTTGAAAATTTTGAAATTGTTGTTCTCCCAACTTAGTAAATAGCACCAATGTCCCTTACATTTTTCTAGCCAAAAAGTGAATATCCATCTTATTCCTCCCCCGTCATTCATCAAATGCTTGAAGTCCTTTCAATGTAACTCCAGAACAAATTCTGAATCTATATCTCTTTCACTCACAAATGCACACACTTCTTCTGCATACCGGGAGCTCACGCTAAATGCCAGCATCACTAGCCTGTGCTGTCTTAATTTGTTCTTTCACTGATTGCTACCTTGCCACACTCCATTATTTGCATAGCACTAACCCTGAAATTCACACTGTGCATTACTGTCTTGCTTTTCAGAATCTGGACCCTCTCCTAATGCCATGATTGTCTAGTACATGTCCTGGCCATATTGTCTCTACAAAATATCTTATTTGAACATTCAAAATCTCTTTTTTGCTAGGAGCTGTCATCATTCCTGTTCTCAAGTAGATTGCTTTGAAAAGTTATCTTTCTGAAAGATCTACCCTGGCTCGATTTTCAAATAATCCATCTTGTCAAATAATTCATCCTAAGTCATTCTTCACCAGCGTTTTATCTTGTTTATTATCAGGCTATTGTTTCTCTCTGAATCTAGAGACTAAACCCCGCAAGAGCTCACTGTTACTATGACCAGCACTGGAGAATTTTAGAGCATGCAATAGTAATACTTATTTTTGAAAATGTAAATGAATGAAAAAGATCTGAGAGATAACTGAGAGCAAGGGAAAAATACATACTATAAATGTTTATAGTAGATTTTATATTAGGACTCATACAAAGCCAATATTTTATAAAATATGTTAATATTATATTTTGTATTATGTCATACTGTTTTATGTAAACATGAGGATTACTCATAGCACTTTTCTGATTTTCCATTTATACTGATTCATGAAGAATTTTACAGAAGTAAAATTTTATTGCATGTATTGCTGAAAGACAGGGTAAATTGAGCTTGGTTTCTTGATGATACTTCAAATGTAACATATTTTTAATAATTAATGATCATTAATGTCCCCTAATCAAGACAAAACTTGTTATTTAAACAAATAGTTATCCTTCAGAGTTGAAAGGTAAATAGTAAGATAACTTATGTCTTTTTCTATATGCTGTGTTTTCAAACAGATAGCAAAACTTAATATGTGAAAGTGAGAAAATACACAAAAGCAGTAAATGAACTAAATAGCTATATAAATGATCAAGATATTTTTGTCAAATCTTTATTTGTACAGTATGAATACACACCATCATTGCATGCAACACTGAAAGTTTGTACCAGAATATGACACGACTTTATTCTCATTTTTTCCTGTTCTCCTACCCACACTACAGGCCTCCACCTCCTATATACATAAGCTTTGTTTCCTTTTTTAAGTAGCTATCACATTCTTTCTCCTCTCATTATTTACCCCTATACCCTATTTCCTTTTAAATATTTTCTATTTCATAATACCTAGTATATATACTAGCACTTATTTACATCTTCATTTTCTCATACCAGAGAAAAGATACAATATTTATACATCTGTGACTTATTTGTTTCACTTATGAGGATGTGCTGAAGGTATGTCCAATTGAGTATGTATGACTCAATCTTGTAATTTTCAATGGCAGAATAATACTCCATTTTATAAAAGAACCACATCTTCTTTATCCAGTCTCCAGTTGATGGACATTTTGGTTGTTTCCAAGATTTAGTTATCACAAACTGAGCTGCTATAAACATGAGTGCACATATGTTGCTGTGATATTAATCTTTCAATTATTCTGTGTATATACCTAGAATAGGAAAGGCCCAGTCAAATGGGACCTCTAATCCTTACTTTTTAAGGAATCTCCATGCTGATTTACACAGAGGTTGCACAAGTCTACATTCCCACCAACAATGAAGAAGGATTCCTTTTTCTCTGCAGCCTTGCCAACATTTGTTTCTGGCTAATTCTGAGATAGCAGCATCAAGACATTTAAAAGCATTTCATACCATGAGATCTGAGTTTTTAAAAGAACCCAGAAGATACATATAAGTTTCTTGTCCTTCTTTGCTTTCTCTAATCAGAATCAGTTTCTTAACCTGAGATTTCAGAAGTGCTGACTTAACAGAGAGACACCACATGTGCATCCTTTAGAAAAATATACTGGATGTTGTCCTTGTCCTATTTGTTTTTCTTAAACATATTCCAGAGACTGAGAAATTAAAATATATTCCTTACAGTTCAGAGGTTAGGAAGTCTAACATGAAGATTTGGGCATCTGGTAAGGGTTTTCTCACTGTGATATTCCTTGCTACAGGGTTGAGGTTTGGAGGAGTGGAAGAAGCAGGGGAAGGACAGCACCTGTGTACAGAAGAAAGAGGAGCAAAAGAAGACTGAATTTACTTTTGTAATAAATCCATTCATAAGAAGCCTGACAGTAACGATATTACTCGCCTTGTAAACTTCTCACCTCCCAACTCAGTACATTGAGAATTCGCTTCTAATACATGAACTCTTAGGGACACATAGGAACCTTAGCAGCTATCTTCATTCTGTACAAGCCTTACTGCAGACACCGTAATGGAGTACAGATACCAAGCCAAGAGCTGCTAAATCTGAGAGGAAGCCTGATGCATTACAAGACTACCACTTACAGTGACAAATAAACTCGGATTCTTACTTATTCTTTGTGACTGAATAATATTACTTCCTCAAGTCTTCGTTTCTCACCTCTGATATAGTACTGGGTGTCATAAGGTTATTAAAATTTAAATTATATGGTGGCTGTAAAAGGTTCCTAACACAATATGTCACCATCCTTCTCAGCTCTCTTTTGATCTCACGTCCAACTGAAGCAATCAGAAGTTATCAATTCACCCATCAAGTCTGGGTTTTCCATTTTATACTTTCACATGATAGCACAGTTGTCTATGTGTTCTTAAAATAATTTACTAGTTACTGATCTCTGTGTCTTCTTTGTACCAATGATCAGCCTTATCATTCATACCAAATACATTTGCTGCAATTATCTCTGGCAGTCTCTTCCTCATTAGTTTCTCTTTCTCTTCAGCTCAGATTTTTCTTGTATTTGTAATGACATTAAATAAGATTTCACTGAGAAATGCACCCCTATATTTCAGTTGTCACAAGTGCTAAATTTGTTAAAAGCTCAAGGTTCACAATGTTCTATGTAAATTGAACTGAAAGGGAGTCTGGGTAATATCCTTAAAGATTCACCTATTAAGGTTCTAAATCTTCTAAATGAATCATTTTAAAACTTTTTTATTTTAATACAGATTGTCTATTGAAAAAGCAATTAGAACATGCTGGTGCCATGGAAACTCACCCTTCACTGGGGTCTGGCCACTTCATCAATCCTAGTGCGGAACCCAAGAGCCACACAGACAGGGAACAATGTTTCTCCCCTTCCGAAATGCCCTTCCCCGCAGTTTCACTTCTGGAATACACCAGAGTCTACTTTTACTTGATTCTTTTCATATAATGTCAAATAAGAGTAAAGCACAGAAAAAGCAACACATGGTTGAAAATGCACTTGGATTTTAATGGAGAGCTGTGTATTCAGGAATTATCGCTCAGGCAAACAGAGATAGTCATCAATCATAAGTGCCCCTTTGTATCTACAGAGGCTTATTACAGAGAAAAAAGTATTTCTGGATTCAGAGAAACTTGCTGTCAGAAATGTTGTGCAGAACTCCTTTCCTTTTTTAATTTCCTGTGACCCTTTGCAAGGAGACCTGAAGTAGAAAGAGTTGTTGTTTTTTCTTTCTTTGCTGTGACCTGAGAATAGACCGGAACAGACACTAATCCGCAACAGTGTCATATCAATAATGGTTTGGAGCTGATAATAGTCACTTTTTATCTTTTAGTATTTGTAATCTTAGTATAGTAGGCAGAGACATTTTACCTTAGAAATGTACAACTATATATGGGTATATTTCTATTTGCATATAATTTGACTTATGAAAATACTTTATTATATTTAACTGCAATTCAGAAAAGCCAGAAATAGAAACTCAAGATTTCTGTATGTATTTTCTACATTATTCTCATATTATGTTTTCTCACACAATTTATAGTAAAAGCCAGAGATTCAATTAAGGATAAAATTGAAGTGATTTTAATAATTCTTCACATGTACATGGACACACACACACACACACACACAAAACCATACAGGAGTTACTTTTGCATTCAGTAATCAAAATTTTGGTAGATCTGTAACAATTGTTACAGAAAAATTTTAATATTCAATATAGACATACTAGTGACCTTTATTTTTAATATTTAAATGATACATATTGAGAAATGTACAATGTACATCCCTATGAATAGTCAAACATTTAATTTCAAATTATTTTGTAAATGTTTTAAAATATTTCTACATGTTTCTATTTATTTTATATAACACACTCATTTTCACCCTGGAAGCCATATTTTTATGATTCTTCAAAATATAAATATTGCCAAAAACAGAGAGATCTTAGCTTTCTGATTCAGAAGTCATAGATTGTAAAGGTGCCCCCCTCCCTGTTAGCTGTTTCCCATATTTCTCTCTCCGTGTCTGGAGTCTTGGACTCTCTTGCACCTGCTCAGGCTTCTGTGATCTCAGTGGTTCTGGGATGGTAGAAGGAATCTGCCCTGCAGCTGCTTCCCCCCCCATCAGGTTCCTTCCTCCCTCCAGACCTCTTAGCTTATTTTTAGATCTTGCTTCTTCCTACTCCCAGTGGCATCAAGGCACAAGCTCAAGCCCAAACTCTCTTATTTTTAATTTAATTTAATTTTTTTTAGTTTTTTAGATTTTTGATACAGAGTCTCACTTTGTAGTTCAGGCTGGCCCTGGACTCAGCCTTGACTCAGAAATCCTCCTACCTCTGCTTCCTGAGTGCTGTGCTTACAGGTGTGAGTCACTACACCCGACACTGTGGTTACTGGGGATCAAATTAGGGACCTTGCACTGGAAAGGCAGGCAACAGAACCACTGAGCCAAATCCCTAGTCAAAGCCTAAACTATCTTATTCCTTGCTTGCTTGCCCCAGCCCCAGCCTAGTCCCCTAGACTGGGACTTTGGATTTCTCTGGGAGCAACAACTGAGAACCAGGAAGCACTTTTTGTGACTCCAGACCATGTACTAGTGGGGGACTGTTTGTCTTAACTAATGACACATAAAATAAGGTCTAGGAGAGTACCCAACCCTGCTTATTGCCCTGGAAGCTTCTGTGCATCTTACAGAATGGCTTGGACTCTAAGTCCTATAAACACAGATAATTTTTCTGTTATAGTTATCTAAGACTTTTCATCACCTCCTAGTGGGCAAACTGTGGCTTTGCCAGTGTGGCCAGTGATGTCTGTTGACTCATACTGGAAATGATGCATGGGTCGGAGAACAGACTACTCTTTATTGTAGGGTTCCATTTTTCTATATTTCACCCATCTACTATTCCCCTCAGGCTTTATCATAGTTGTTAGTAATGCAGCCAGGAGCCAGTGTCCTTGGTGTGTATCTGGCAGCATAGCTTCTGCCAGCATAGCTTCTTCTGTGTCACCATGATGTTCCCTCCTGGAAAGGCAGATTCTCATTTAGAGTTCTCAGTGTTAAATTATGGAATTTACTTTAGCCATTAGATGCTCTGTTTCTATTTTTAAAAATGTATCCTCAGTGGATATTTCTAATGAAGATTATAAGTTAATATATATTAATTAACATATATACTGATAAGAAAATACAAGTTAAAACTACAATAGGACAACAAATATTACCTTGTACCTACAAGAGTCATTACTATCAAGAAGAACAAAGATCATTGTTTGAGGGTGTAGAGCACAAGGGACATAGGAAAGTTGGGTGAGTTAAGTTTGTATAGTCACTGTGAAAAAGAGTAAAGATTTCTATTTAAAAAAATTAAAAAGAGAGCATGTGACCCATCAATACTACTTGTGGGTAGAGAGACAAAGGAATTATCCTCACTACCATGTTCATTTCATTACTATACCCACGATAGACAGGATATGCAATCACCTTACGTGATCATTAGTTTATGGATAAAAATGTGAGCAGAGTGAGGTACTATTCAAAGCAAATCCTGCCATTTGCACCAACAAAATGAATCTGGAATAATTCTGCTGTGTGAAGTAAGCCAGTCCCAGACAGAAAAATACCACTTGATCCCACTTGTTTGTGGATCCAAAAACAAGAAATAGAAGCAGAGCATAAAATGGTGTTTGCCAGGAGCTGGCGAGGGAGTAGAAATGAGATCTTGGCTAACAGCTACAAAGTTTTAGTTAGAAAGCATAAATAAATTCTGGGGATCTCTTGAACAACACTGTGACTATAGTTGAAAAACAATGTGTTTACATACTAGAAAATTATTCAGATGATAAAATTTGAACATTTTCACCACCAAGAAATAAGTATTTGAGTTGATATTCTAACTTGATTTAAACATTTCACAGAGTTTACATGTATAGAAAAACATACTGTGTATAATAAGCATATGGAATTTTATTCATAATTATACTTGAAAAAACCATATGAATGTATGTTTATATGTAAATATGCCATGAATATATACCAGCCCATATACACATGCATACACACATAGTACTTTGACTCGTTCTCCACATGGACGCAGGTCCGGCAGCAGTACCTTTAATTATATTCTTTTCGTAGCCTTTTTTCCTTTCATTCGTACTGCTTACTTTCACCCCCCAGCTGTAGTCAATAACCAGTTACTGTATGGGAGAAGGTAGCCGTGGGTGATGGACACACAGAAACACACATCTTTGCTTTCACAAGATTTCACCCTTCCTCTTTGGTACTAATACATTACTCAGTTTTGTTGTAAGTTCTGTACTATGCTTTCTACTACTATTTAAATAGAAAAAGTTCCGCATCTATTGGGTTACTATATTAATGACATTTCTCCCATAACTCCACAAATAAATGTAAAACTTTGACAAGTAAATTGTTCAAAGGAGAGTCACTTAATGCTAGTGCCTCATTGTTTTTCGTATTGAAACACAGATGTGATATGCAGTTGTTGTCCACAGAATCTCAGTAGAAATTGAAAAAAGTACTGGAATTTATATTTATATATTATTTATTATTGTATTTTTCCTATACATTTCTCATCATCTAGTCTAATTACAGTTCATTCTCACAAATTCTATCACATTCTCAACTTACTGTGGTGTAAAATAAATAATAATGATGAAAAAAGGTTGACATATAAATGCGAAATAATGTAAAATCCAATACCAGTTCATTCGAAATAACATTCAAATTGAATCAACAGTGATCCCTCAGTCAAATAGATATGGTTTTCTCATTAAAATTGTTCATTTAATATAAAGCATGCATTATGAATTATTTAGAGCAGAAATTATGTCCCAAGAGTATGTTGCATTATTAAAGAGTTAAGAATAATTCCAAGAGGTGCCTTGAAATGACTGTATATCAGCTACAAGTGAAAATGTATCTGTAAACCACTTGAGGCTACAGGATTTGGTAATAAGATAATCACTTACTCACCTCTTCTCTTCGTAGCACAGATTCCAGATCATGGTCACAAGTTTGCAGCACTTTTCAAGGAAGTACTTCCCTGCTTCTCAAAATATTGAGTAAAAAATTATTTCATTTTAACAATTAGTGATAACAAATTGAAGCTTGCTCTTAGTGGGATGCAGTTATTCAGTGAGAAACTTTTTTATGATCTCTTTACTGTCAAGAGTATTTCTATATAAATTTGGGGGGAAACATGTCATAATTAAAGTGTGACTGTCTGTGCCTAAGCCCCAGTGTTGCCTCGTCCGACAGCAGTATGTGTCAAGGAAAAATATAACTGTTTTGCCTCCAGTCACAGCTGAGGCTTCAGTGGTTTGTGATTCTGTGCCGCTCAAAGGCAAAAGATCATCACCTGAAGTCGTCCTGCTTCCTGGAGAACAGAGCAGAATACAACAGGGAAAGGTCTCTCCTGGGGAGGGGAGGAGTGAGCCCCTTGTCAGCTCAGTGATCCCACGTACTGTCCAGATTTGCATCGCGACGGGATCAAACCCAGGATCACTGCAGTCCTCTATGTCACCGACTCCCTGGATACTCCTCCTGCCGTGAATGTGGACCCGGTGAACACAGACAGGAAAGGAGAATCCTGTATTTTCCCCCTTGAGACAATGACCTCCAAACCCCCTATATGTTTGAAGTTCCCCGAATTTCTACTGTCTTTCTACTTGGAGCCCTCTCAGACCCCTTTTGAGGTAGTTGGAAGAAGTCAGCCTTCCATACATTGCATATTTTAAAACTGAAAACTTTCCCTTGCTGGTGCTGTGTTGATATCATGGCTAAGGGAAATTCATCCTCATGAAAACTTCTAGCATATGGGGTGAAGGAACTGGCAAGGGCATTTTTAAGAGACAAATTGTCTCTTCTCTGCTGTCTTTGAAATTGAACTACCGTGATTTGATGCTGGGAGGATCTCTGATGTTTGTTTCTTAACTTAATACAATTTTAATGGTTAAACCCTGAGGATTATCAGATTAGAAGTGTTATGAAAGTACAAATTATTAGGATTGTTCAAAATGTTGTTAACTGTATCCTCTCATTATAAAAGAAAATCCTCCCTTGGTCAGAATCCCTGGTGATGTTGATGGTATTTCTCTTTTAAAACCTTTAACAAGAGGTGAGCTGGCAGCACAGTTAACATAGTGGGAGCTATTCCTATCCGGGCAGGACTTTAGTGCAGAATTCTCCCTTTTCTACAGGGTGGAACTGTTGAGAACAATTATTCCCTGCTGTGGCCCAAGTTGTGTCAATATGACAATTCATTTGGGAGATTTATAAATCATTAGAAAAGGTTTGCGGTGTTTTATGCCTCTAAGGACCAAAATATTTTATGTCACCATGGTGATTTATGACTTTTCCTGAGTTTCTTCAGAATAGATAAACTATGTGCAGCTTAACACCCTATATTCGTCAAATTAATCAGCATAAGTATCTCGACATAATCCATTTACGACACAGAGAGGGGTAGATTTGAAGGTTAAATCGCAAAAACACATGAGAGTGGGATCTGCGTATTATAGGAATAATTCAGATAATGAAAACTACAAGAATAAAGCAGATTTGATTCATAAAAGAGGCATGCCAGAATTCTGTTTGCTGTTATAAGTTATTGAAAAAGGCATACTTCCAAATAACTATTTTTCTAAACCACCTGATTGTTCACAATGTCTTAAGAACTGGAAACAGGGATACCTGAGCAGGGTCTCATGTAAAAAAATGCAGATGAACGACCCTGTTAATTTCCTCACTGTCTGTTTCTGGCTCTCTGAACGAAGAGTGAAAAGTGAGTAGAATTTATAAGCATAAAGGCAGCCTCCCTGAATCCTCCTTAGAGTTTTTCTTGGGTAGAGCTAATGTTACTCACTTAATATCTAGTAAACCCCACTTTATGCCACTCAGACAATCGTATTCCTCTATTCTTCAAATGTATTTCAAAGCCCGGAAGAACTCACAGAAGTTTCCCAGGAAGCTGCTGAGAGTGTTAGTGTCTTCCAGGAGGAATCCCAGGCCCAGTGTATAGTTTCTTTGCCTGAAGAAAAGAGGCATTTCTCATGTTCTTCCCTCTCTGTCCCTCTGCAAACCCCTCCAGCATTATGCCTTCTACATTGCTATGTACGCTCCACAGTATGGCTCTTCCCTAAAGATGAGCCGATTCGTGCCAGCTTCCCTGGGCTTCCCATCACCTCACACATCCTTCTCCGGGGGCCCTGGACAGTCCCAGACCCACAATAAGGCACGTTTCTGCCTGTATATTGGGGCTAAAACTTCCTAAGGAGAATGGCTCTGCCTTATTCACTCTTGTGCTTCTAGGGTCTAGAACCATGTTCATCATTGCTTAATGGGGTGAATGTAGGGCTATGAGCTCTACATTTTAAATACTGCCCCTTAGTGGTAAGCAGTTCCACTGTCAGTTCTATGGGTGGAGTCTCAGAGAGACAGCGTTGGTGAGCAGGGAGGCTTTACTGGTATAAGGCGGTGCCATTCAGGAATCACGAAGAGCTTGGAAGAACCTGCCACTGTGTGTGTTCAAGTGGAGCCTGACACCGACTTGGTGGGCATGTTATACAGGGACAGCCATGTTCAGATATCTGTACAAGGGAGAAATTTTTCACACTTTTTCTATTTTCCACGTGTATAGTTAGCATGAAACTATTCACTTTTTTAATGAATGAACTCGTTTTCAGCGTGACAGAGATGGGCTGAAGGAGATCACATAGTTTGACAATGTCAGTCTCCCTTGATTGTTTTATGCCATTTCATTCTTGATTTTCAAAGTCCCCTTGTCCAGTTGCAAACCAACCACGGTGGGCATATTCTTGGTTTATGCTCCCAGCTTCTTGTGATCTGTATCTTTAGCCTGGATCTGCTTCCATAGGTTATTAGGCAAGATTTCTATTCTTTGTCTATGAGTAGAATTTTTCATGACTTCATTTCTTCATCTCTATTATTTATTTTCTCATTCTTTTCCCACTATTTTTGATGTAATCACATAATTATCTGACCATTCCCTTCCAATCCCTTCTCACCCTCCTGATCCCCTGCCCCAGACCACTTCATCCTGAAGCCCAAGATCCAGCATACACAGTCAAATATTTTTCTGACAGCATAGTCTGTGTAAAAACCATCAGTTTTTCCAGCTAGTGAAAAGACTATAGGGTATTAACAAGTAAGTTCATTTCATTTTAGATGCTATAAAAACAACAGCATATATATACTTGTCTTTGATTTCTACTGCTGCAATTGTAATCATCACATCTATTTTTACTTTTTTTGGTCAAGCAACTCTAGCAGGAAGAGACAAAGAAGGTTGCTTTTTTTGGTTAAAAAAATTTTCAAGTCTAAGTGTTTGCATACACCTGTCAAAAGGTTTCACTCAGCCACTCAGAGCTTTGCCATTTGAACTCAGAATGCAGAACAACTCATGTCGAGGACAAAAATCATCGTATAACAATCCCCCAGATTATGGGTCAGACAGGTGGGACAGGAGATGACAGCAGCGTTAGTGGCCCCTTGTCACCCTGTGTTTGCAGGGTTACACACAAATGTAATTAAGGGGCGGCACTGGTGAGCCTCTGGTCTCAAGGTTAATTAACCACAGGAAAATGACACCTTCAGGTGTCCTGTATCATAGCGGCAGTAGCAGGGAGAAGCATGATTTTAAATTGACAGCACTAACACAGCCAGACAGCTCAGCTGAAACCAGCAGAGGTGAAAACAGAGACTGACATAGGTTGCTGCACTGCTGACGAGATGGAAAAAGGACACATCCTTCTTGCCCTTGGTAGAAATAGCACTGAAACAGAAAATGCTCAGGGACAGCTAGTGTGGTGCCTGTTGCTAGAGCCCCTACCTCTCACTGGACTCTGAGACCTTAGGGGATCATTTCCCTCCTTAGAGGCTTATTTTCTTCTCATGTAAGGCCCTTCTTAATTTTCTGTGGTCTTTCTTTATTCTGCGTCTCCAGCTATGACTACTCAGATCTGCTCTCTGATTGTGCATATCCAGTGACCTAGAAGAGAAGGATTCAGCAGGAATCCCTGGCCCTCAGCACCGCACCTCCCCGATTGCTGCCTGGCTGTGTGCCTGCCCACGAACTAGGCCTGAGCCGCCTGGTCAGGTGTGTGCTGCAGGCGGACACCCCCTTCCCTGGGGGTCCATGCACCCAGGCCAGCAGCACAGAGCCGGCTTAGTCTTTGCTGAGCACTAAATGCAGTGTGCCCAGCTCTCTCCCCAACCAAATCCCCTCTGCTTTCAATTTGTAAACAACTCAGCTCTGCCTGCATAATGTGCGAGCGGGCAATGCCAGCACCACACTGTGCCCTTCCCGGTTCCCAGCCAAGTGCACCTGCTGCCCAGGGCTCTGGCTGCTGCTGCTGCTACTGCTGTTATTATGCACTGCCATCGCCTGCCCTGCTGCTTGCAGGGCTGGCGGCACATCTTCGGCATGGGGAGGCATGTTTATTAGTTTTAATTGGTAGACACGGCTGGACAGTGACTTTTGGGGAGCACTGTGTCATTCACGCTGCACCAAGTACTGGCTGCAATGGTGAGTGTAGGCAGCTCCACTTCGAACACAACCCACAGGGTCCTGCTTTTCTAGAGAATGGTAGCTGCAGATCATCCCCATGAGAACTTGCTCTCTCCTTTTCTTTACAAATATATGTTTTTTCACTTTCCTAAGTGAAGAGTATTTACCTGTTTTGAAATACAGCAGGCACATTAAAAATAAATACTCATCCTTCCACTGGAAAAAAAATAATAAACAGATATACTTACAAATAACAGGCACCTTTTTTTTTTCTGTTTGACCCAAGAATATCCCTGAATTTACTGTGAATATCCCTTCAGTTGCAGAACCTATTTCTCAATGGCAACCTACCTGTACATTTAGCAAATCATTTTTACACAAAATTATAATGTTTTATTAGCAAATTATGTTTCTAACTATCATCACTAGACTCGCGCTGCTGAAGACTCCCAAAGCTGCACTGCTTTCCAGTCCCACAATTCAGTTTTCACGTATTTAGCTGCCCTCTGACTTTCTGTGGCTCCGTGATTTCGCCCATGATGAGGCCCGCGGCAGAGGCACCTGGACGTGCTCACACTCTTCCCACCCAGAGCGATGAAAGTGTGAGCTGACAATCGTGACTCTTTGATCCGTTAATCTGGACAGTGGTACACAGTCACACACACAAAGCCCAGTCCCAGAAATTAGCCCTTTGTTCGGGTTTCCGCTCTGCCTCAACCTATCAGCAAAGCACTAGTTCCAAAGGATCCTCAGATGCCAAGAACTTGACTTCAAGTTGCTGCTTTATGCTTTGGTGTTGGTGCTGTGTATCGCATCTAGCTTCTGCTTGTTTATACGTTTAGATCAGCCTCAGCTACTGGGGACCTGCGCTGGGCCTGTTTCAGAGCTTGGAAAGCACAAATGCAAGAACACTAACACTCTTCTGCCACCTAGCGGTGCAACAGAATCTGCAGTCGTTGGGAAACGTGAATCTTGTTTCTAGGACCTGGAAAACGAACTCAAATTTTGGCTTCACTCTCTTTATAAAAGGAAACAATTAGAATATATATCCGATGGCCTCAAATGTAGTAACTAAAACAGACCTAAAAGTAATATTTTAGTGATTCCAGATCTTGTGCACACTAAGAGACTAAATACAAATGCCCTATCTTAATAACTAATTATAGTGCTCTTGAGTTGTTGATTTACAAAACAAAGTGATCCAACCAAATAAAATCATCACATTGAATTGCTTCTCCAGATTCTCAGGGATTCTTTTTGAACCATCTGTTATTTAGCTGTTTACTAGTCCAAAACCTTCAGTGTGGTTATTAGTGGGATAGAGATCATCTTCGAGAACATGTAGCTCATGTCACAGCACACAGCATACACGGTCCCAGAAGGCAGCCTTCACCCAGAAGCCCTGGAAAGCAAGGAATGTGGTTCGCGCAACTCAAGACACACAAGAGCGCCGTAATTATTGGTTTTAAATGGTAACACATAGTACTGCAGAATAAACAGACTGTTAAATTATGTCCGAATCACCGCTGAATGAGTCTCTGCTTTGTTTTGACAAAAGCTAAGGTCTAACACAATCTCCAGTATATCATAGATAGCTGATTACAACCGAGTTTGATGAAGAAGAAGTATCTAGGTAAATGTTAGGAAAATACTCGAAATAGTAGGTGCTGTGGTTGTTAAGGCTGCATTCAGCAGTGAAAGAGATTTAGATAATGCCAAAGGTATAGCAACTACAGAATCAAGTATTTTTCTCCTCTCTTAGAATGTAAAGTAAGAAAACAAAATCTATGCATAATTTATGGATGCCCCAGGACAGTCTTAAATTATACAATTCACATATCCACAAAAATGTTGCTTAATGCATTCCCTCGCTACTTCATGACATTGACCACCCCTACCCGGTGCCCATATGCACACTCACTGCATTTCAGAGATGAGTCAGTCAGAGAATCATGTACGTATCTTCCACGGGAAAGGGACTCATTTCTAAAGCAAATACACCAGTGAGCAGGGAAGCACAAAAGGCATTTGCTAACTAAATGCTTCTTTTATCAACTCAGTGGTCTTCGCTGCTCAGAGAGCTTCTCAAACATGCATAATGGGATTAAAAGCACTCTCAATAAAGTTCATTACCTTGGTGGTCCTTCCCATCGTCATGTGAAATTAACTGTGTCTCCTATATGTACATCTACTTAAGGTAGTAATTTAATGGCAATAACATCTATATCTAAGAGAGTTATTTTCCCCTTGGATCTGCTTCACATTTAGAAATCATTTCATGCTGCTTAGAATAAAAAGCAGAAACACTATTTTCCTTCTGTTTCAGGAACACAGTGAAGAAAGCAACAAAGGAAGAGAATTAAAGATTTTTAAAAGCAATAATCCGGGCAAGAATAATGTCACTTTAAAAAATGTGTATAAAAGGAGATGAACGAGCTATGCATATTTTATCTTCATTATGTCTTCTTTAAACTATTTTATTTAATCTCTCATTTTGTTTTCCTCTCCTCGACTTCATCCTTCTAGCTCCCATCCTGCCACAGGATCCACACACAGTCTAGCCTCATCTCTTTATTCCAGCAAATCATTCTGTTTCTCATACACTTTCCAGGTAGTATTCTTATCCCACACAACAGAGGGTTTGTGTCATAAATCTTAGCTCTTTCTTTGTATCTCCTATATGGAGATAGGACACTGACTTTTCTCCACAAGTTCTCAGGTGATTCAAGACCTGAGATTGATCCTCTATCCGTTCCTATACTAAATCTCAACTTGCATAATGATTACCGTATTTACTCCCCAGATGAGAGTGGGCACAGAACCTGGGCCATGTACACAGGAATAGGAGGTATTCCATGCTGAGCAACACAAATGTGCAGGAACAGGGGAGATGATAGAGGGTGTGGTAAAGGTTCTGGAGTCCTGCATTGCATTCAGGGATGGTGAAATTTCCTCTGTGCCTTTGGACACAGTTTTTTCTATTTTATCTCTTGAAATTGTCCCAGCCATCTTCTATCTCTGAATGAAAGCAGCCTTGAAGATAATCACAGATGCATGGAATTTGGACATGTAATGTCCCTGGACCCTGGGGCTCACTGTCCTAGAGACTCTGACTTTCATATAAGTTGCTACAATCTGTATTATTTGACCCAATGGACCCTCACCTATTCTGTTGCATAATTAAATGCACGTGTGAAAAGAGTAAGCTAGCTTCAGTGTACATCCTCTTCTAATAAGCTTTTATCCTTTTATATCACAGTACTCAAAATTACCTTAACAAAATTCCATTCTTCCTTGACTCACATGCAGTCATTCATAGAAACCTATAGGCTTTCCTTTTAAATACCTCTTGAGTCAACATTTTATCATCTAGTCTATATGCATTAACTTTAGGTCAGATGTTTATTTTTCTCTTGGATTATTGTTATAGTTTCATAAGCTATTTCAAAAAATTATTTATTCTGACTCCATATGACCTTGTATATTTCATATCCAGTAGTTCCAGCTCAAGCTTAATATGCATCAAAAAATGTCCCATGCATTCAAATTCAAAGCAAAACCATTTCATATGGTAAACAGGTATTTTCTGCTTGACACATAATTGAAAAATCTAACTTCTTCTCTGACCTTTCCTGTCTTTGTGCTCTATTGTCCAGCCACAGAGAAGTAATTATACATGTCAAATTTTATTTCTCACCTCTGGGCCTTTGCATGTCAGTTTTCTCTGCCTCAGTGTCTCCCTGCACTAATCAACTCCAACTCTCATCTATTTTAGCTGGGTATTTTGTAAGCAAGTGTCTGAGAAGTCACCTCTTCCATCTTAACTTCTTTGATTGTGTATCCCTCTCACGCAGATGTCACACTGGACTTAACTTCTTACAGAGCACTGAGTTTGCATTATTTGTGAATTTGTCTCAGTATAACATAATTCAGAGAATAAAAGATTAAAGACACCAGTAAATGACACGATGTCTGGTGTAGAAAACACTCTCATTAGATGCTTTTGATAAATGACTGTATCTAAAAGCCCTCAAACTTTAAAAATAATTAAGAAAGTCTCAGAGTTAGTTAACGGTGCAAATGAAAGAATTGAGATCTCTTGATTCCCAGTTCTGTTACTTCTCTATTACAAATATATTGCTTTAGCCTGAGCTAACTCTGAGCCTAGTGGTTAAAAGTCAGAACTGTCATTTAAGACAAATAGCTTTTGCTGAAGGCTTTACCAGAGCCCTAGAGTTAGAATTGGCCCAGGCAAATCTGTTAACCTTCCTATCATCCTTTTTTTAATTTACAAAATAGGAGTAATAGTATTGTTCATCTAGTTTTTGCTAAGAAATGATGAATGTAAGGGTCAGGAAAACCAATCTTCATGGAAATGATTAAAGACAAGACAAAGACAGAAAGCAGTGCCCTTATACTCTTTTTCAGTCTGCTAATACCTTTCTGTGGGCTTACCAGGCACAAGAAATGAAACTTGGACTAGACTCTATTTTCACATCTTCAATATCTAAAAAACTAATAAGAAACAAACAAAGGAATCAAAAAACATTATTTATAAGTATCTTTCTGTGTTGAAAATTGTAGTTCAAAATATTTCTAATTCAATATGTGTCTGTGTAGCCCGCAATAAGCCTCTGACTTTGTAAGATTATATTTTGATGTATTTAGTCAATTCTATATGGATAGAGATTCTCCCAAGAAAGTATGTACAACCCTATGTGGAAAAAATCGTGATAATCAGAATGAAGTAAAATAAGAGTTTCCTTTCAGTTGTAAAAATGATCAGGGTTACATAGATAAAATCAGAATCCTCTGTGCAGAATTTCTTTTCCAATTCTCTCTGCACGAGCAGTCTTATCTGACAGCCACTCCCAACCACTCTGTCTAAAACAACAACCTCACCAGATCCCCAACATCTGCACTCCAGGTTCAAGGCCTTCTCAATGCAGGGCCCCTCTCCAGCTTGTTTCCTGAGTTCAGCTTTTTCCAGCTCTCTTGTTATGCCTCTGTCTCAATATTAGATGACATACCCTTTATTTTGTTTATTAAGCAACTGCTTTTTTCCCAACAGAATGTAACCCTCACAAAGGCTTTAAAAACCAAACAAAATGCATGTTGCTGATGCCTATGACTGTATCTAATAAGTAAGCATCCCCATTCATGCCCACTCAAATTATGAGGAACTGAGACCACGTACAGCACTTCCATTTTAAAATTCTCTCAAAACAGGATCCACTTTTCTATAGCCTTTCACCTGCTTCCTTTTCTGAGCATTTGGTTTTTTGTTGCTTGTACTCCATTGCTACTGACTTTGTCTATTGCCATCAATAGTCATTCTCTAAGTGATTCAACATCCTCAGTAATTCTCACTGAAAGCTATCACTGGTTCACTAGTGACAAGCATGTCAGTCATAATATCCTAAAATCATTGTTTCACTTAGAAGTCATAAGTGTGTCCCTGGGAATCTATGGTGTCTGATGCTATATCTCATGTGTGGGAATGCATGACTGATAAAATGCTTGCAGAAAATTAATGGTTCTATATTTCACCTTACTGCTTTTTTCCAAAAGTATGTATTTATTCTCTGAGATACAAAAAACAGTGGTACAAAAGGAAAGAATACAATGGTCTCATGCCTTACAAAGTACTCTCCCAACCCTGTGCTAATGCTGAGTGCTCCGGGCAGCCTCTGAGCCACTAGAGGATGACAACAGAGGAAAGTCTGTTTCTAAGACAACAGCGCTTCCTTTTATGTCTTATGCTTACTAATAGTTCCTATTACTCAGAGGATCATCTAGAATTTTGCAGGGAATAAAACAGTGTAAACTACCCAAACAAGTGTCTTTTTAAAGGGTGAAAATAAAAACAAATAACTTTAATTTTTAATTGAAAATAACTGTGATAACTTGGTAACCAGTAACACTGAGCCTCAATGACAAAAATTCAAATAATGAAGAATAACGATAAACTATATTTTAACTGAAGAAGTGATCATTGATGTTTATCTAAGTTTGAAAGATTATTTTTCCCAATATCACAGTGTACTGGTTATTAGTCATAAATTTCACATTGTATTTTATAATTTTTCTCAGTACTTTGAGTTTACTCATCTTGACTGTGGCTCCAAATATATCATCTTTGAATAAAATAATTCATAGATTAAAATACAAATCTCTGAAAATATTATTTCATAAAAACATACAACACTAAGAATATCTCACCACTCATTTAAAAAAGTACTTCGTGTTGATTTTAGTCCAAAGTTATCTTACCCTAAATGTTAAAATTCTCATTTTATTAAATACAATTCAGC
The DNA here is from genome assembly GCA_004026965.1 of Petromus typicus. Classification (NCBI taxonomy): domain Eukaryota; kingdom Metazoa; phylum Chordata; class Mammalia; order Rodentia; family Petromuridae; genus Petromus; species Petromus typicus. The sequence goes on from PVIR01004918.1 coordinate 25,527, forward strand.
ATTACAAATGTTATTACCATTAAAGTAATTTGAAGAAATGTTGCTCATCCCATATCAAAAAGAAAGAAAACACATATTGTGTTGAAGGTTATTTTTATGAAAAAAAACTTTGTCAACTTTAAAATTAAGTTTTATAAAGTATTTTATGTGATAAAATAATTCCTTTCCCACTATCTCATTTTTCAATTAAAAACATGTCCAAAATTATGTTAGTAGTTTTTTATTTAATTTTCCTTTGGAAAATACTCTGAGTTCAAGTCAAGAAAAGCTACAAGAGCACTTTATAGTTATGATAAATTTAAGAAATAATTAATTATTACCTACAATGTATGAAGATAAAAACAAATAGGACAATACTAATAGGAGCTAGATGGTGATACATATCCAAAGGGAGGTATAATGGCCTAAGCACCTTGGGACTGTGAATGACCATTAGTTTCTTTAAAATAATGCTTATTCTAATTTGACTTATAAGCAAAGTATTATTATAAATGTTGACAGAAAATACAAGTAGAATGATCTCAAAGCACTGTATCATTTTCAGTTTATTCAAGTAAGATCATCAATGTGTTAATGAACCAAATATGCTCTTTACTCTTGATGATTTTCCAGATGTTGTTCTTCTCTTCTCTTTTGTTCCCTTCCTTACACTGACCCATCAGAAACCTTATTTCCCTGGAAACTTCTTGCTTTGCTAAACAGTCCTTTGGCCATCATCACGTGCTTGCGCTTCTTCAGCCAGCTTTCAAGACATGAGATTGCTCTCGTGGCTGAGCCCATTCAAATTATTTGGGGAATAAATTTCCACTAAACACTACATTATATACTTCATCATAATCCAGCTCTATATTGGCCACAGTTCAATTAAGTCTCAGAAACAAATAAAGGCTCTGTGATCCCTATAGCATACCTATTACATATGTCTGGTTATCTCTTGAGAATTTATAGATATGTTTTGCTTAAATTTTGTTATTGTATCTTGCTTATAAGACAAAAATAGTTGAAGAAAGTATTCAAGCTGCATTTACTTATCTTTTATTTGCAAAACTGAATGACATTTTGTCTGTAATGCTTTCTATTTTGGGGGTTTTGGGACTTCTGAAAAGTCGATCATTCCTTATTTGATAATATATTCACTCCCTTACACAATTTCTATCCATTGTGCTCTCACATTTCCACTATTAAAACACATTTCATAATTGAGTTGCTTTGGTTTAAATCAATATGCTCTCTATACACAATTAAGTACTTATTGAAAAACTGTTTAAACTTCAATATTATTTTAGTTAAATTGAAAAATATGAGTACAAAAAAACAGATGTACTTTTTACATTCAGAATAATTTATAGCAACATCCTCAGTGAACTTATATAACATTAAATATCAATGCAAGTACAATAAACCGATAGTTGTAAAAACCTAAAATTTGTGTTCACTCCTTGGCAACAAAGACACCTGAAACAAATTGGGATTTTGGTTGTTCTGAGCATGACCATTCTGAATGTGGTGGCCGAGAAACACAGGCAGTACAGTCTCAGTGATTAAACAGAACAAACTGAAACTTAATTATTTTCTAGTCTAAAACTATTGATAATTTCTAAGTATACTTTTTAATTTAATTGGAAGAGTAAAATCCCTGAGATGATCAAATCAACTAGTCATTTTTTCTTGAAAATTGTCATTAGGATATAATGAAAGAAAGAAAATTACTCTTAGATCTATAAATGCAGAGAGTTCCAAAATGGCTACATAGGGCAAAGAAGCCACAGAATGTTTGCTTTAACCCCCTTATTCTGTAAGTGAGAAAGGATTCCAGTGAGATTAAATGATTTGTTTACAACTGAGTAGCTATTTAGAAGCAAGACTAGAACACAACTGTACAGATTTCCAATTAGAGATTATCTGCATAATACAATGTATTGTCTCGCTCTTTAATATATAGAGAAGAATACTGAACTAGAGCTTTTAGGCCTTGAAGTCATTACAAAATATTATTATAAAATCTAGAGTTCTTTACAGTAATTTTAGCATCCATAAAAGTATTGAAATATTTAGAAATACCTTGATGATTTGTTCAAAATACATTATAAAACTGTATATTTAAAATAATTCCCATAACACAATTTGATAAATAGATCTCTAGGAAGCTATCAGAAGCAACATTATCTTTATGTAACCTCTTCTCACCACGTTTTCAGGTCCTATCCACCGAACGATGAATGAAGATTAGGCACGCAGCTCGTCTCTCTTTTGCACTCTAGACTTAACTAGTGAATGGTCAATAATGACCTGATGACTACACATAACCGAATTCAAAGCATAATAATTGGAAAGCTCACTTTCTTTCTCACAATGAACACCCAACTAAAAAGATATAAAATAAAAATGAAGCCAGACTTCATCGTTCTTTCTTATCAGTAAAAACAGGAAACTGTATTCATTGCATGGACCAACACGAGCCCACTGTGCAGCTCTGCTGCACATCGCACATGGACATAGCCTGAAGATCTGCCTGTTGACTTCCCAAGTATCTCGCCCTGTAGCTGGGTGTCATTTTTTGTACCTATTATCTCCAAACATTGGGAAGCTGAGACAGGAAGATCACAAGTTGAAACTCAAGCTGGGCAACTTTGCAAATTGAAGAGAACTTGTCTCAAAATGAAAATAAGAAGTCAATACAAACAGTACTGGATGCAGTTCATGCAAAGACCTTTAGTAGTATGTGTAATGTAAATAAAAATTATATATACATAATATTATATATTATTTCATTATGTATGTCAGATATAATTCTCATACTTTCCCCATCCTGTGTAACCCTTATCTAAAACCCTGACATTTTTCTGTCATATTAGCAACACATTATAAAAATTTTATACTATCTAAAATATAAATTTAAAACCCACAATTTCTCCTAATCCAAATTTTTATGCTATTGCTACAAAAGTAATTATCTCATTGCAGCTTACCTCCTCAGTTTTATCACTCTACTCATTTTCTACCAATATAATATATTTTTCAATTCTTGGAAAAGTATGTGTTCCTCTTTGCATTTCAATATTGCATAGTTTAGTAGGAGAATAACCTTTTTCCCCCCTCTGAGGCCTTACCAACTAACACTAACTCTTTCAACAGAACAAAGATCATTTCCTTCAGACCCAGGTAAGCTGTTATCTCTTCACAGAAGTCCTCCCTTGTCATCAGAGATGTATTAGATTTCCCTCATAATTGCTATTACACAAAAATCAGATAGGCCTCAATTAGCATCATGATTTTCCAATTTGAAATTAAGTTTTAATGTGTTTTTAATGTCCTGAGACTATAAAGGTGCCACTTTTTAAATAAGGGTGTATACTTCAAATGTAAATACATTATATTTATTACAGCACACTTAGTTTTGATTATTAAAAAAAGAACACTCATTAAGCACTTTTGTGTGCATTTAAAAAATATTCATTATTTAATTTGATATTAGGGTGAATGTAGTAATAGAAATTTAAACAAATTTAAACAACTCTGTTACCTCACAGAATTATATAAGTTAATTGATTTAGAAGCAAAATTTATTTCTGTGTATTGTTGAATCTAGGATTAAATTGTCTCTTTGTCAATTGTGTCTGTTTTCCAAAAGTTAATCTGACAGTCTGACTCTTACAAACAGTGTCTCTGGAGAACTATATTTATTCATTACTATGCACCATATAGCTCTAGGACAAATGGAATTTTGCTATTCCAGTAATTTTAGCAAAAATCCAAGGGACTATCTTGGGCCATGGACTCATCTCTGACAAAATCCATATGAGCAGGGAGATTGAAAAGTAAAATTACCCAACTTTAGACACCCAACCCTAAGCTAAGAGTAATAGCACCAGAATGACTTTCTCCTTACAGCTTGTGATTAGGGAAGAGTTGATTGTCAAAATAAAATTTCTTATTAAAGAAAGGAAGACACGTTAGCCAGATAAAATTACCATAGTCCATGACAAAGTTGGGACAGAGTTTGAGGTCAGTGTTATTATTTCCACATGGCTTTCTCCTGGATTAGGGGTCAGCAAACATTTTTCTCTAAAAAGTCACACAGTAAGTGTAATATGCTTTTGTGAGCCATATAAAGCCTCCTGCACTTAAAAAGAAAAAACTCAAATACATAGTATTTTTCTAAAACTCAAAACCTGTGAGATAGATTTGTAAGAAATATAGTCAGCTCACTCTGCACTCAACCAGGTAAGTAAAGTGAGGGCACAAGTCAAGTCTTATTGAAGTTTGTACTCCCACTGGCTCACTGCTAGAGTTCAGTAAATTCATGTTTGCTAAGTGAATATGGACTTGTATCAGTGAGAATTGAAATGAGAACATGAATTTCAGAACCTTTCTGCATAATGCATTAGAATAACCAAAAATTTAATCTTTTTTTTTAAAAAAAACTTGATTCACAGCTATCTGAACAAGGCCACTTAGAAATGAAAGATGTTGGGGAAAAGAGAGAAAGCTTATAATGTTAAAGAGAATTCCCCACCAGTTCTTAAAAATCATATAGACTCTGTAAGGGTGATTTTTGTTCAGATAATAAAGGAGAAAAGATAACTTGAGAGGTTTACCCAAGTCCTCTGGGGCATTCCCCTGATGAGATAATAAATGTCACTTGCCTAAAGGGCAAAGCCCTTGAGGGAAAGCATGAAAATACATATGGGAAGGGATGGATCAACTTAGCTCTTGCCTCCAAGCTCCCAAAGGCTAACACAATGAGTTTCCTAAGAGCCCACTTACTAAGACCCATAGCCATGACTACAATTAGAGAAATGGGCCATGGACTCATCTCTGACAGAATCCCTATGAAATGCATAACATCAAGAATAAAACAGTGTAGAGAAAACTATTATCTTGTATTGGAGTTTTCTATTAATTCATGCCAATGTTAGTATTTTCTCATTTAGGTTGAATATATTTCTTGATTGTATAGACTGTACTCCATTCTCCCATTTCTCGCAGTCCAGGTCTTCAGTTCCTGTGAGTCCACAAATCTTCACCCTCACCTCAAAGGCAAATCACTGAACTCAACATAATTTTAATGTTACTCACTCCTCAGGCCCTTGATATCCACTCTTTCTTCCACTGCATTGACACATACAAGCACAGAAGAGATTGCATCTAACCACAATTCGTACATGATAGAAGCTGAACACTCCCCCCCCACACACACACACAATATCATCATATCTGGATGCCTACAACCTATGAATGCTATGTTACTTGGGAAAAAAGATCACCACAGAGGTAACTATTAAAAATGTTAAGATGAAGTCTTCTTTAATCCAAATGTTCTTAGAAACATGACACACAAGAAAGACACACAAGACAGCAATATGATGCCACAGTCAGAGGTGTAAGTAAAGTAAACACAGTCCAGACCGAAGACAAGGAGAATACATGGCTACAAATGAAGAAACATGACAACTACCAGCTGCTGGCAGAGGCAAAGAACAGATTTTCCCCTAAAGCCTTTGGAAAGATTTCAGCCTTGCTGACATCTTGATTTCAGATTCTGGCCTCCATGAGAAAATTAAATTTTGTTTTAAAAGCCACCTACTTTGCATTAATTTTGTTACAAACCCATTAATAGTGATTTCTTTCGTAGTACACTACTGATCACTTCAAAGTCCACATATTTTAAACCTTATCTGATATATCAAGCATGACTACAAAAAACTCAACTGGTGAGATTGTAACAAAAAAGTAAGGAAACAAATTTTATATATATGGGGGGGTGGTAGGGTGGGTGGAGCTATGGGAAAAAATGAGAATTAAGTTGTGTCTTATACTGGTACAAATCCCCATTATGGAGTGCAATCATGATGTGTATATTTAATGTACCAATAAAGATAATTAAAAAAAAAAAACTGGTTTCATTTAAATAACTACTTTTTCCCTAATCCATTTTTCCTCCATCTTATTCTCCTAAAAGAAAGATAAAAAGAGGAAGAAGTTAACAAACTTGTTATGCTCACTGATAGTGTCAGTTTACTTTCTCTCTCACTGAAAATAAATGAAAGTAAACAACAAAGTTTTACCCCACCATCCTCTTTAGTGCCATTTATTCTAAATATCAATTAGAGATACTCCTCTATCAATAGCTAAACCCTATCTAATTCTTTCATATATTAATTTATGTCCCTTTCCGCTAGTCTATAATCTGTATAGTTAAAGATTTCTATTATTTTCTCCACAAGAAAGCAGATATCCAATTCTTAGAATATGGCCTAGTGCACAGTAGTCACTAATTACAGCTAAATTAGATAAATAACATTTTAGGAAAATGTGAGTCAACAATCTTGAATCTAAATTCCTACCTACCCTCAAATTTGTAACAGGTCTTTTGGGAAACATTTTTAATTTCAATATTTTCTTCCAACTGATTGAAATACCAGTAAGTCAACAATTCAGAAAAAGTGATCCTTAAGACCCCATGTGGAAGCCAACATTTTAAAATACTACATTAACTTATGGTAACAAAGTAGAGAAGAACTGACACTTCTTGGGCACAATCACAGTGCTGTGATATTCTAAATCTATCATCTCACTCTCTCCCTGACAATTCCATGAAGTCAAGTATTCTCATTTCTATTTTATGTGTGAAGTATCTCCAGGAGCTAAGTTATCTTGCAAGCAGCAAGAACCAAGTTTCTGTGACTTCCCTCTCTTAACTATTATGGTATGTAGTGGCTATTCACTGACTTAAAAACCATGTTCTACTTTAGTTATTGTTGGTGACCTTTATATCTCCTGCCTAGTATTCTTGCCTTGGCAATTTACATCTCTCCATCTTCCTCATAGCTCCAGAGTGAGTTGATATATTTAGATAAAATTCCACTATCTGACTGAAATCAGTTTTAGAAGTGTGAAGCTTGGGCAAGCTCAGGCGGTCGGTATCATTCCTGTGAAACTAAGTGCAGCTGTAGTAGTAACCCTCTGAGACTCTGAGATAAGACGACCATTAGTTATTCATGCAGCTATACGTGAGGACCTGCTACATAAAGATGTGAAGAAGAGGAAGGATGTGGACTTTCATACTTAGGTCTCTAATATCAGACACACCCAAGGGTGCATTTTAACTCTGCCCTTCTGATATTGACACTATTTGATTTCCTCTGAAATCATAAAACAATAAATTTTCCCTTCTACCAGGCTGTTCTTTATATATACAAAAATTATATATGTACTTGCAAATTTTGGATTTATAGAACATAGAATTATAGTCTATCAAAGAGCCAGCACTACTCAAGATGCTCTGAACTCCAGACTCAAACCTCTATGAGGTATAATAAAGTTAAAGCAAGCATGTCTTGGAAAGTGAAACTGAATTAATTAGAAAAACTTCAGAGCAAATAACTGTAATAAAATATTCTGTCTCCAGGAAACATTTCTAAAGTCTAAGGATGAAACCTGAAATAAGTAACAGCAGTGCCATTAGGTCCATAAGCCTTTGCCTTAAAGCCAAGGTTTGTGTATTTAAGAAACCCGAAGCAGCTAGGAAAATGATAAAAAATAAATGATGTAAACTGGATATTTTTAAATAAGTAAATAAAAATAGTGGTTATGGCTTCAGATAACAGAAGGAATTTTCATGATTTACAGGCAGCAGGTCCTGTTCAGCTCCAGCTATTTTTACCATAGCTCTAGACTTTCTAAAGACACCCAGACATTTCAATTTTTTGTGATACCTCTGTACTTATAAACATTGATTCAACATTTTAACATTGCAATGTCAAAATAGTACATCTGTCAGTCAAATTCAGCCCTGTGTCCTTATTTTATAACTTATACTTTAAGCTCTGACCAGAGCTTCTAATTTGACCAAACAAATTACAGTCTTACTCAGAGAGGCACAGAATGTAGTGATTTCTCAGGAAAACACTCACTATACTATGATTTGTTAACTTTTTCTTAGACTAAATTGGACATTTTTAAATTACAGAGTCTTGAATTACTCGCACATACTGAGAGGTACAAGATTTGGACTTCAGTCCCAGCTCTCTCCTCTTTCATAAGATACAAAGGGAACACAGAGGAGGCAGGACTGACCAGACAGCATGGCTTCCACCATGAGCCTCCTCAACAAAGCAATAGTGAGCTGACTTGGAGGAAGAGCTGCAGAAGCGGAAGGAGGACGAAGTTAGCACAGGTCCACAGTCCATGGTGACGCAGTTGGTCAAGATCGGCAACCAGGTTTTTATCAGGTCCCATAACAAGAAGAATCAGATCTGAGGACCAGTGGGATAAATTAAAAGATCCACAAACTACTCCACATACACTAAGCCACCTTACCTTTGACAAAGGAGCCAAACATTCTCAATGGAGGAAAGATAGGCCCTTTAATAAATGGTGCTGAAGAAAACTGGCCTTTAACTTTCCAAAGACTGAAGATAGACCTATCTCTTTCATAGTGTACTAAACTAAAATCAAAGTGGATTAGAGACCTAAACATTAAAACAGAAATATTAAACCTGCTGGAAAACAAGTTAGGTAAAACTCTTGGAGACACTGGCTTAAGGAAAGACCTTATGAGCAAAACATCTATAGTACAAGAACTATCACAAGGAATCAACAAATGGGATCTCATCCTATTAAAAAGCTTTTGCACTGCAAAATAAACCATCCTTAGAGCTAAAATACAATTAACAATAAGAGAAAAATATTTACTAGCTATTTCTCACACAAAGGGCTACCATCTAGAATATATAAAGAGCTTACAAAATCAGCCTCCCCCAAATTTAAAGAACCATTTCAAATATGGGCATTGGGAATAAACAGACACTTTTGAGAAGAAAAAATAAAAGCAGCCAAGAAACATGAAGAAATGCTCAACATTACTGGTCATTTGAGAGAAGCAGATGAAAACAATACTAAAATTTCATCTCACTCCACAAAGAATGGTTGTTCTTGTGAAATTAATTACCAACAAATGCTGGTGAGGCTGTGGAAAGAAAGCAACCCTTCTCCACAATTGGTGGTAATGTAAACTGGTGAAACTACCATGGGAATCAGTGTGGAGATTCTTCAAAAAACTGAGATTAGCAGTCTCATTTTACCCTGTTATTCCCCTGCTAGGAATATACATGAAAAAATTAAGGAATCATATCATAATGACATATGTTGCTCCCATGCTCATAGCAGCTCAGTTTGTGATAGCTAAGTCTTGGAAACAGCTCAAATACCAATCACCTGAAGACTGGATAAAGACGATGTGTTGTTTTTTTTTTTTTCTGTTTTGTTTTGTTTTTGGGTTTTTTTTAATAAAATGGAGCATTACTCTCCCACAAAGAATGATAAGTTTGAATCACTTATACACAAATGGAAGTACCTTGAGGACACACTCATAAGTGAAATAAGTAGGTAACAGATGTGTAAATACAATGTCTTTCCTCTGGTATGAGAATCTGAAGATGTAAATGTGTTCTAGAATGTATGACAGATGTTGTGAAATAGAAAAATATTCCAAAGGAAAGGGGCAGAAGTAAGTAATTCAGGGGAAGAAAACATAGGATGTTAAAAAAAAAAAGAAAAGAAAAGCATGTGTAAACAGGGCATGCAGGGTTGCAGGGCTGGTAAGAGAATGGGAAAAAGTAAGAATTAACTCATATCATATACTGGTACAAATTCCCAATGTTGAGTGTTATTGTGATGTGCAGATAAAATGTACACATAAAGAATTTAGTTAAAAAAGAAAAAAGAATCTCCTGAAGGCCTTTGACAGGAAATGCAACATGGTGCCCAGAGTGAACATGAGCCTTTATCTGAAGTCTACAAGGTTGGCAAAGGCGTTCGTTTCCCTCAGCCTCACCAAACGTCATGGAAGCTCCTTAATTCCACCAAGACACACCCTGGGAAGGTGTTAACAAGGACCCCCTCCTCACTCTGTCTAGTTTTCATTATTCACCAAGTAGAACTGGGACCTACAGATGTGGGCTCCTCTTCCATTCTCTTAATTTTTAAATTAAGATATTCAGGATTTTCTTAATATTATAGCCATAGATATGAAACTTTAGAAAACACATTTTAGCAGGGTAAAACTAATTTCCAAGGCATATTTTAGTTATCAGAAGCTCAGTATTGGGTGGGGCTATGGGAAAAAATGAGAATTAAGTTGTGTCTTATACTGGTACAAATCCCCATTATGGAGTGCAATCATGATGTGTATATTTAATGTACCAATAAAGATAATTAAAAAAAAAAGAAGCTCAGTATTATTTCCTTTTCTTTTTTCATTCACACCATTGAATTCCTACCTTGCAAACACTGTGATGCATCATGATGAAGAGAAATCAGGTACAAGGAAATACAACTAAGCATCAAATAGGTAGACTGTGACAGATTCCAACCATAAACCGGGGCAAAAATCAAGCATATTCCACTGAACATTCTGCTAAATAAGGCTAGAAGTTGTCACAATTCCTCGTTTGTGTGTTATGGTCCTCAATTTGAAAACTGACCAACATTTGTGCACTATAAGATCTGGAGAAAATACTTTTTTTCTGCTGTGGTTAATTTGAAGATGCTTCCTACTTCAATTTTTAAAACTTCTGACTTTTAGTGACTTATAACTAAATACTGCTACTGGTACTGGAACTTTCTTCTCAAATTTTTTTCTTCTTT
>PVIR01004918.1:36276-75658 GCA_004026965.1 Petromus typicus
AACTCCCCGGCCCAAATTTTTTTCTTCTTAACCCTAAATCACTTTTCTTTTATTCTTGAAAGGTTTATTTTACCCTAATATCTCTATATTTAATATCAAGAGGTTTTCTCCTCATCTTTACATTCATTAATAATATTTATTTTAATGTACTTATTAACTTCTACAAGTAAAATACATGAAAAACATTTTAAGTTTTAATATACAGATGAATTGCTTTTGTGAACTTTGGGAATTTACTTTTGATTGATTTTTAATAAGAAATTTATCTTTTTTCATGTTAAATTGATTTTTGAAAACTATCTTTTTCTTAGGTGACATATTAAAATTAAACTGAATATCTCTTTGATATTTTAGTGTGTATTATTACTTAAAATATATTTTAGTGATATTTTAGTGTATCATTTCCTACAATACATTTTAAGTAAAATTTTAAAGAAAAGTTATATTTTCAGTATTTAAAATATATTTTAAAGCAGCAAATATGACCCATTTATAGACATGTATAATTTAAAACAAACTCTTCTAAATTTTCTCTTTAAAAATAATTACTCTCATTCGTTTAAAAATAATATTAAGCCATAAAATTTTTAAAAAATATTAAACTCTGAGTTTCCCAAAGTCAAGGGACATTGCAGAATTCATCATAAATCTGGACCACAGTTGTTAGTCAAGGCAAAAAACAGATGTATTCTCACCTATGAATTCATTTTGAATTATGTGAAAGGGAAAGCCAAAGTTTATTTCAATATTTTAGAAATATATGTTTTACAAATTTTCAGAAGGAAATTCTGGCTTTTATTTTCAAATATTTATAAATTTACCAAAGCACTGATTCGTGTGGATCACACAGATCCCAGTTTGCACTCAACAGCTTCATACAGAGAACTGTAGTCAATCAGCAATGTCCATTCTCCCCGCCCACTTGTGAGAGGATGAGGCAACCCCACCCTGTGCACATAGATTTTGCAAAAGGGAATGGAGGAACATCAGAACTCTCTCTTTCTCCCATTTTGACTCTTCAAGAATCATTGCAAATTTCTGCCAGGCTCCTGGCCTGTTCTCTTCAGCACCCCAGCAGCGTGTCTGATTATAACTGCTCTTTCATTCTAGGTTCTTAAATTAGATGTCATATGGTATAAGCCAGAACTCTGTCCACAGGATGAAGGAACGGGAGATACTGCAGCCAATCCACAGTGAAAGAGAAATCAATATATATTACTATAACCCACTGAGGTTTGGAGAATATTGGGTTCATAGCAATACTGCAGCAAAAGCTTATAAATACAGAAATTGATACCTAAAAGATGGTGCTGGGGGAGTAAAAATCTATAGGTATCATGTAGCTTCAGAATGAACAAGCAGGTGGTATGGCAAATTATTTCCACCTTAGAAAATGGTAATATACAATGTATGACACAATGTTTTGCAAAACTGTCACCTGCAGTATTACAAAAAGCAAAAAATATACCTGGTGATTCCACGGCTATGAGCAAGAGCTGTTTGTTATGAGCCACAGTTGATAAATATCATGAGAAAGATGAACTCAGGAAAGAGCTGGCCTCTTTTCAAGAGAAGATAAAAAAGAATACAAATAGTCCTGGACTTACAGTGCTTCAAGGTGGAAGTGATTCTCATCTCCAGCCTGAGTGATTTCTCAGTTAAGAGACAGCTGCAGAGAAATGCCAGGCTGAAGCAAGACTATCATAACTCCTGTTTAGACCCCAGATTGGATTCTAGTGATTCCCCCAAATTTTATGTAAAATGAATGGTAACAAAAATTTCTTTCCCATAAAGACATCTAACAATATTATTGCAATGAAATAGCAGAGTGAAAATAGATTATATACAATTCATATACTTCTAACAGCTGCATATTATCTCTCAGTCTATAGATACACAGTATGGTCCATAGAAGTGAGTGGGCTCCAATATATTTTATAAAAAGGGTTTGAGAAAATTTCATTGTTAGATGTGTTTTAAAACTACAATGAGGAAGAGTGTGACTGTTAAAGAAAATGAACAATCCCTGGCCCCCTTGTTCCAAGGACAAGAAGCAGGTTGAGAATATAGTTCAGCTGCCACAGAAGGCTGTCTTTGGTCTTCCCCTTATGGTATGGAGGAAGCCTATGGAACAGTAAGGCTTGCCCAGAGACTACAAAGCCTGAAGGAAACACAAACTTGGGGACTGATTTTTGGACAGGAATTGGAGCCTTCTCAGAATATTTACCATACCCAGAGGAAAGAGCCTCCAAATATTGAATCTACCCACTGGGATTTCCGAGTTGATATGGGCCTTCCATTGTACCCCTTTTGGAATAGGAGTGATTGCTGTTTTCTTCCTGACCCACCACTGTGTATCAGATATATAGAAGAAAATAATTATTTTCCAGTTTATAGGTTTTCAAATCAATAATCTAGCCTAGGTGTTGAGACCATTACAAGATGTGTTATTCATTAATATGCAATGCTTACAGGAACAAATTAAGTAAAAATTAGTTTAGATAGTATGAATACTGTATATTTTAATCAAAAACTTTGTTGCATATGACTTAATGCTTACTGTGTAACTTACATATTTCTCAAATGCTTGAATCTTGTGAATATTATCACTCTGTGCTAAAATCCCTAAAAATATCTTAAATATAAAGTCAGAAGCACCATCTACCTTAAACTCTGTCTGAGACTTGGAATTTTATGAGGCTTGAAATCACCAAAATATTCCCAATGTGAGGTTTCCTCTACTCCTTTTCCAGGTCATTATTGGACAAAGAAGTACCCAAATGGAAATCAGAATCATCCTTTAACTCCTCCTCATCATTTAATCTGCAGATCTCCGGTGTGTTTTCAAATTCCAGCAGTCTTGTCTGGTTTTTTAATTTCTAACTACGTTATTTGTATAACCATTCTTCTATTCATACCCCAACTAAATTCTGCAACAAGAATTCTCTAATTGTTCTCCTGCTCCCTTCACTTTGATAAGCACAATCCATTCTCTGAATGACTATCAAATGAACTTGTCTACAAGCAGAGCTGGTTGCACCTGACATAATAATGAGACCTAAATTGTATCTTCTCTCACCAGTCAAGTTTATATTCTTTTTTCTGATATACAGGATTTTCCATGAAATTATTCTTCCCTTCCTTTCCTTTGTCCTCGAAATTTACACTTATCAATATTCAATTAGTAAGAACCAACATAAGTTGTTTGATAATTTTCAAATTAGCCAGTTTGAATAGATGTGTTCAGACACTGCTGCCAGAGCAACTTGAACCAAACAAATTGACCTGTGAGCTATTTCAATAGAAAATTCAAACAAAGAGTTATGAATTAGCAAAGACACCTCAGTTACATTTAGTTTTTGTTTCATGAGTTCCAGATCATACCCTTTTCTTAATTAGGAATCATTTTACTGGATTTATTCTTTTAACTCAACAAAAATGAGTTACATTATATACCCTGGCTTAAAAACTGCAGCCTGCAGAAACATTGTTGCTTCAATAGTGATGGGATGATTTTCTTTCATTTATTTATCCATATGTCAGTTTGTGGAAGAAAATACTGATGAAAAGAAATAAGTAAAACTGGAAATATTTCCAAATCTCAAATGAATTAAGACTGAGGAACACTGATGTGGTCAAAATGATGTAATGACCAGAAGGAAGGCAAAGGTCATATCCTTTATAAAAATGTCAACTTATCTTCCTTCTATTATCTTGATGAGCTACCCCAGGAGTTTTTTGTTGTTGTTGTTGTTGTTGGGTTTTTTTTGCTTTTTTAACTGTAAATTACAAATATCTGGGCTCAGATTCTCCTCCATGGTGCATGTATGTGGTTTGCAGGGACTGTCCCATACACTGCAGCGTGTTTAGCAACTGCCCAGATGTTCATATACTGGATAGCAGTAGCACACATCCCTCAAACTATGACAACACAAATGTCAATATCTCCCAAGGTTGGGCCAATATTTCCTGAAGACCAACATTTCGTGTAATCTTCCCCACTGTTTTACTCATCCAGTTACAGCTCTGTACAGTTGAACCTATGATAGCTGCTGCCTATTCATATTTCTATCACAGTATTTTCTTACAAATGTCTCTCTAGCCTGTTCAGAAACAATGGAAATGATTCTGTGGACCGTAACCTCACGGAACACGTGGCCAGGAGGTCCAGTTCTGTTGTATCTTTTACAGAGTTGAGAGCACATGTGATTTTTCTTTTAAAGATCTGTTTCAGGCACGGTTTCAAAACAGTCCATCAGTAATGTGTTCCTGGAAAAATCACTTATCACTTTCTCTCAGTTTCCTGATATTCAAAAGAAAAATTATTGTCCCACTTTGTTTCCACTTTTTACTTTTTACCTTCCATTTTTTTCTTTCTCTACTTCATTTAGTCCTACTCCTGCTTCCTAGTTCCCTTTATCTTCTGTACATTTTCTTCCTATTTCATATACCTCTATGTACTTTAGGCCTCATTTACACCTTTAGTTTCTCTCAGTAGAGAAATGGCATGCTATTTACATGTTTCCTGTTTATTTCACTTACAAGTGTGACTTGTGTATTTATGGGATAGAGGGGCTGAAGGGAAGGTAGGGGAATGGGAAAAACTATGAATCAATAAGCAGGAATCAAGATGTATCATGTACAAGTAAAAACACTCAATGATGCCTGTGATCACAATGCATATTTAAAATGTTCTAATAAACTCAATTAAAAATGTATTATGAACTTAAGAGATGACTCCAAAAGTAAATGTTAATAGGTGGTAAGTATAGTGCAAGTGGGAAGCAACCTCAAAAGAAAATCTAGTTTTTCAAAAAATAGCATTTCTCTAAGGCCAGCTTAAATGTGCAGATTCAGATACCTTGCTTCATCTTCATTCTCATTTCAAACCTCTAAATTAAGGCACTTTTATAAGAAGATCAGGAAAGGATATGCTAACAGTTAACTCTTTTTAAAGTGAAATGATGTAGCAAATACTCTCTGAAGCAGTTAAATTTTAATTGCTTGTACATGGATGAGTCTATAGTGCTTTGCTCAGATAAGTGCTTAATAAATACTTGTGGAATTGAATTAACTGAACCAAAAGACATATTTCCTTCTAATAGATCTAGTGGTGTGACAGTTACTAGTTCCATCAAGCAGGAATAAATTATGATGGCTCTAAATAGTAGCTTCATATGGAATTGGTAAAATAAGTTCAGCAAAAAGTATTTGGTGTCAATACCTTTTTGTTTCCTTTGTGTACAGACTGATACCACGAATATTAATAATGATTTTTATAACTTATTTTAAAGCTAACTGTGGTAAGACAACATTTTACCTACTTTCTTGTGTTTTCTCACACAGTCTTTCAAAAACTTCTGCACTTCTAAAATCCCAAGAGCAACATCTGCCTTCCTCATAAAGTATTTTCCACAAACTCAGAATCGCATCAATCTTTCTACGGACTTCTGTTTGACCAAATTGTAGGATGCTATTTATTATGTTACTACTTAAAATTTCAAGAACTTTATGTTTGTAAATAGCATTCAGTTGACTGATGAATGTTAGCTTCATCTGTTTCTGAAAACTGTAAGTTCCACAAATGTAGGAATTGTATCTTCTCCTAGTTTGTATTCCATGTAAAAATTCTTCTCTCAACAAATATTTGCTGAATATCTGCTATATGCAAGTCACTGTGCTCAGTGCTTAGGGGGTTTGAAAGATGTGTCAGCTGCCATCCTCGTCCCCCAGTAGATTAAATGTATAATTGATAAGTAGCCCGAGGCCTACCTTATAATTATATGAGTTCCCTCAATTTAGAATATTTTAATATTTGCATTTAATTTTCACTACCACCTGTTGCTGTTTTGCTGTTATTTTGTTCAACTTAACACACAAATGGGAATTAAAATGAATCACTATCAGAAATTTCTGATGCACAGTGACTGTTTTAATTTCACTCCCATTATATTTCTTTTCCATCAAAAGGATGCAGCACACTCCTTCTCACCAAAACATCTGACCTCATAGAAAAATGTTCTATTTTCCCACAAGTTAGTCTTTTAAAACATCAGGTATTTAAGCCGCTATTTTAAAGTTCATAACCTCACTGTTCTGCTTCAGAGTGCCCCCTTCCCATGCAGTCCACCTGCTTTGCCTTCCTTTAAGGTGATTCTGGAAAACAGAGTCAACAGCTGCCTTAAGGTAAATGAAGCCTTCGCAAATTCTAGTTTTCAAGAGCTTACCCTTAAGGCTTCACATTGTCATTGCAAACACTACTCACACTGGAAAACTAATGCTTTCAAATGCCAGAAGTTACCTTTGATAATTTAATTTGCTCATTCAGGTATTCATGATCTCAATAATTACATTACACTCCTATATACATTATCATACTCATTGTTCTTTCCTGCTGCTCTTCTGCCACATTGATTAATAATCTGATATATAGACAAGCCTTCACTAGTATTTGAAATGTAAATAGCTTAGGATATAGACTTACTACATGCGAATGTTTGAATAAGTAAATGAATAATTGATTACTGAGATGTATTGGCTAGATGCTGAACCTGTGATGTAACTTCCTTTATTACACAACCATTTGACATTTACATAAATTTTTTTTAAAACATGAGTGTCAATTTAATTTCTTCATTAGTATTTTGCCTACATTATGCATGCAAATAGTGAAACCATAATCAACACTTTTCTTTTTAAAGTTACATACATCAGACATGTGGAATGTAAAACACACATGAAATATAATCTATACATTGCATGCAAAATCATGCAGAATCAACACATAATTGGATGTCAAACATCTAAGGAACCTAACCAGCAAGAAATCAAGCAGTTTTTCTAAAAGAGGAACAATTACATGTAATGTAAAATAGAATATATTCATGTCCAGAGCCTAACATAATTCTTAACATATACCAAACAAACACACAATACTGACTGATTGTTTCTCATATGAGAGTTAATATTGTAAGTAGCAATACTACTAAACATGCTCACTAAATTTCTCCATCCCTATTGCTATTTTGGTTCCTATATAAATGCATATGAGTCAGCCCTGTTCTCTGGAAGCACTCTTCATACATGCCAAGGCTTCATTTGTAGGAAGTCCTACAGCACTGCCTGGAAACAGCCTTCTAGGGATCTTATTAAGCACCTTGCCTTGGTTGGGAGAGTGACTCTGACATTGTTCTAGAAAGGGAAACTCCAAGAGCAGCCTTGATGTTTCACATTGTAAGACTCCTGTTGAGCTGCTCCCCAGAGTTTCCAGTTCTTCTGAGCCTGTCAAGGCTTGGTTATGCAGCACTGTTTTAGAGCCTGTAAGACATTAATGCCTTCCTAACAATGCTTTCCTTTGCTTAAGCACACCACAGTTTCTTTTTACTTTCAGCAACATGAAGAAAGATGCAGCAAATTTTTTACTGTTAAAACCTCTGTTAAAAAGAGATATGTACTTGCCACCAGCCCAAAAAAGCTCTAACTATTTAACAAAGCTTTCTTTTCACTGACATTCCCAAATACTCAACATAATCATAATATCACTGACAATTTAGCAGGTGAAAATGGCATCTTATTGTGGTTTCCATTTTATTTCTTTGAATGTCAGGGACAGTGAATGTATTTTCATGTAGTCTTTGTCCATTTACATTTCTTCTTTCATAAAATGTCAGCCAAATTCTTTGCTGATATCTCTATTGAGATACCCAATATAGATTTTCTTTGTATCGATTTATAGGAGTCATTAGAAGTATTAATTCTTTGTTTGCTAAAAGGAATATGAATTTCTTTCCTTATAATGCACCTTCCAATTATTCTTGGCCTTTTATCAAGTAGAATGTTCCCTATTTTTAAAACAATAAAATATACAAATTTATATTTTATTTGACATTTTTTAAATTTTTGTTTATTGTCTATTTTTTCTTATTTTGATTTTTAAATATAATTTAACTGTCTATTTTCTCTGAAAGTCATGAGTATAATGTAGAAACTCTAGATCTTCTAACTTACTAGGTGATTTTTACAGAGCTTTCCTTAACATGCACACTAATAATCCTAATTTGAAATGTAACTAGTAGGAACTTGTGATTTTAACCATTTAACCTTTTTTCTAATGATACCCTTCTATAAAATACATTTTATTTGGCAAATAGTAGGTGTTGATGGATATAGGAATGATTTAGCTAATGAACTATGTGTTCTGTATCTGGAATTGGGACTCTTGAGATGAGCAACACCAAACTAAACATTATTCCAGCTGTGATTCCATGAGAAGCTGCATTTCATGGCCAAAGTCATGTGCCACTGAGCTGTACAAACTGTTTTTTAGAACTTAATTTCCCTTTAGTCCTTAGGAACATTTATACTTTTAAACTCATCCCTTCCTACATTTACTCAGAACCTATTTATATTCATGAAGCCCAAGATCCTACAGATTATATTTATATATTAATAAAAAAATACCTGAAGGAAAATATATTCTTATAAGAAAGTAAAATACCGAGTTTCATTATGGCTTTAATCCAGGAACGTCTACAAGGCTACTGAATAGATTAGCATATTAGGTATGATCAGAGACTATTTCTAATGGCAGCCACTTCAGTCTTGAAGTTTCTGGCTCCTACAACAGGTGTTTCCAACCGTGATCTCATGAGAATTTCATGAATGCTCAAAACTTTGTAGAAATAAAGCATATGTTCTTTCCAGGGTTACAAGAACCCTGCAGAAAGCTCAGGCCCTTCTCTGAAAGGCGTGAAAGACTCAGACTCTCCCAGACAACTCTGCCATGATTAAAGAAAGGTTTGTCACATTAGTTCCCCCAAAGGGTAAATATGAAAAAGGCCTCCTCCCAAATTTCCAGGCCAAATCCAAGGGCACTAGGAATAATTTAGTTATGTCAACTAAATAGTAAGCCTGAAGTTCATTTTATGTTTGCTTATTTATTTGTTTGAGACAGGGACTCGCTTTGTAGTTCAGGCTGGCCATAAACTCAGCCTCAAACTCACATCATAGCAATCCTCCTGCCTCTGTCTCCTAAGTGCTGGGATTACAGGCATGAGCCACCACACCCGGCACTGTGGTATGTGGTATTGGTTGCTGCTGGGCATGAGTCTCCACACCCAGTATTGTATGTGGTTACCAGGGGATCGAACCCGGTCCTTGCGCTTGCAAGACAGGTGCCAGAACCACTGAGCTAAATCCCCGGCCCCGGTTCATTTCTTGATGAATCAGATTAAATCTACATTTTCACACAATAACTCTTGAAATTGCCTTACAAAAGACAAGATTCTGTACATTTCACCGTCTTGTCTACTGCACTTTATTGTTAGATGATGTGACAATGAGGAATACTTATTTTCAAATCTCTTTTTTCCTCTCAAAGTCCATCTGCTTGTACCTTCAGTGTTCAGCTAGCTTCTAATGAATTCACATGATTCCATAGCTCCCACATTCCCCAGGCATCTTGTTGTCTCTCACCTGGACTAATGCAAAAAACTGAACACGGTTCTTCTGCTACTTTCTCCTTGTTTCCCTGAAGTGTGAATGTGACTGCTAGGCTAACATTATTAAACATTGCTCAGATTATATTGTACTAACATCCCCGAAGAATCTCCCTTTCTCAGAGTAAATGCAATATTTTTAAATACTCAGAGAACTTGATATTCTCGGGTTTCCTATGAACTTCCTGACCTGATCTCCTCCTCCTTCAATTTCCTCTCTGCTCAACCCATACTAATTCCTCATTCCTGCTCAAATAATCATAAACCTTCCTCCAACTCCAAGGTCTTTACATACATACTGTCCACAGCTGGAATTTTTTCCTTCAGGTGACCACATGGCCTATCCTCTTACTCTTTCCCAGGATTAAATTAAAATGTTCTCTTTTCTCTGAATCCTTCCCTGCCTCCTATTTAGCACTTCAACTAGTGCTTTGACATTTAATATTCCCCAGTAACTGCTTTTTCTCCTTAGAGAATATCTCTGCTTCTCACATTGTTTTCTTTTGAAAGGAACTTATTCTGCATCACTGTAGGCTTAGAACAGAAGCTCTATGAGAGTAGGGCATTTTTCTTCACCAGTGTATCCCTAGTACCTAGAGTGATTGATGAAAACATTTCAAAGACATTCTTAAGTGAGAACAATCAATGTGTGTGTGTGTGTGTGTGTGTGTGTGTGTGTGTGTGTGTGTGTGTTTTACAGAAAGAATCTTCATTCCTATAGCCTTGAGAAAATTAGCAGGTAAAAAATATGAACTGCTAAATTCCTAGTTAAATTGAAAATATAAAATGATTACACATGTATAAATAGTGAGCTATAGAAAGTAAAACCAAAGGCATGCCACTTATTATACAAGTGACATAGTTTATTTACTACTTGAAGGTTTTAATGATAAAACACATGACTTGGAAAGATCCACAGATGAAACAATTTTAGAAGCCACAGAGAAGCAGAATATTCTACCATGAATAATTTTTTTTGTGTTCAGAAAATGTCAGAAAAGCTTTTATCATTGTTTATGTGATCATTACTGCGTGGCTACAGTGAACACAAACTTGCCCAATTATCCAAACTGTTTATATGAGAGAACAATCCTTGAAGCTATAGAAAGCAAATTAAGGTAAAAATCGAGCATCGTTGTCTTCCAGAATGGATAATAAAAATGCTGAATTCATTAAGAGTGCAGAACAGAAAACCAAGAAATGGAAAGTTAAAAGAAATTTGGAAATAGATGGGTAATATTAGTGTATAACAAATGCATAACCAAGTCGAGGGTTCAAAATTTATTCTGTGAGTCTAGAGGACGGTGTCATGAAACACCGTGACTGACTCATCCCCACTGCTCCTTCCCAGTGTCTCTATCAATGATGGAAGGTTAGGGTGTACTTTTAGTCAAAAAAATTGTATTTTATTTTTATGTTTTTAGTTCTAAATACTTCATCTTTATCTCCTTCCACTGTGCTTATCTAGATCCTGTTTCAGTTTTTTTAAATAATACAAGTGTTTTACTAGGGAAATAAAAATAGAAAATGCTGATCACTGGTTGTGTGAGAACACATTGCACGTAACTATAGCTATATATTGAGTCCTGATGAGTTGGAGTTTATGATTACTCACAAAACTAAATTAATCTCATGCTTATGTGGCACAGTACAGGAAACCAATGTAAGGAATGATATACCTTGTAATCAAGTAGTGCAAATAAATCAGATAATCAATAAAAAATCAATATGCAAGTAGAAATGAACTGTGAAGTAATAACCAGTCTTAAAGTCTAAATATGAGTAGTTATTCAAATCATTTAATCACCTTTTTCTTAAAATACTATATGGTTTATGATTAGAATCATCTAGGGAGATTTTCTTAATTACAAGTTATCAGCCCCACCTACCCACCCACCCACCCACACACACACACCCACATACCCTGACCCATAGATACTAGAGACTAAAAGTGGATTCCAAAAAAAAACCCAATATATACTCATAGAGTTGGAAATCAGTAATTAAGATACACCTCTGTGTTAACTTCTCCTAATAAAAGTTGCACAGATTAGTATAATAAAACAAGTCTAATATAGAAAGAATCTAAAATTATTTTACTAAAGGTCATTATGGTGAATTTAGACAAATGACACAAGTTGAAAAATTCTAGAAATGTCAGAAATATATAACTTTGGAACATAATTTGCAAACAAGGAAATTTTTTTGATTCCAAGAAGCCATTAAGACTTCAGGAATTGGGCCGGGGAGTTAGCTCAGTGGTTCCGGCGCCTGTCTTGCAAGTGCAAGGACCCGGGTTCAATCCTCGGTGACCACATACCATACTGGGCATGGAGACTCACGCCCAGCAGCAGCCAGTACCACATACCACAGTGCCGGGCGTGGTGGTTCACGCCTGTAATCCCAGCACTCAGGAGGCAGAGGCAGGAGGATTGCTGAGATGTGAGTTTGAGGCTGAGCTGAGTGCCAGCCTGAACCCCAAAGCGAGATCCTGTCTCAAAAAAAAAAAAAAACTTCAGAAATCAATCAATCCATTATAGTAGCCATTTATAATTTAAAAAGAAAACTAAAATCAAACTACAAATCAAGCATAACATACACAACATACACAAAGAAAAGAGATTGATCTATTCATTTCTATGTTGCTTTATCAGGTCAGTAAGATTTTAATAGTTTTTCAGACTGTAAAATATTGCTGACTCTTCAGTTTCTATGACAGTAAAATTTAGAGATCTCTGAGACCAATCTACACAAAAGCTACACTGCTTGAAATTAGTTGCCTCTAAGTCCTCAATATGCAGCCTCTGACATTCTGTACTTCACATCTTTAAATAGAAATATCTCATTTTCAACATGTAATAATAATACCAGTCCTGCTTGTGTAGGTTGGAACTTACACTCCTTTTTGCACTGACACAAAAAGTCTACAAGTGGGGCTATGTCTGGCTTGGAGCTCATTTGGATCCAAAAACTCAGTCTGATATCAAAAGAAGTATTTTTTAAATTAGTCAAAGCATACTTAGATATTAAAAAGAGCTAAAAACAAAACACTATCAATGTAATCCACAATCTGTATATATCTTTGAGCCTATTCTCCACCCTTATCTTTTCCATCTTCCATATTATCACTAAATTATATGATGTTTATATTTTCAATATTTGTGTACTTAGTCACTATTACACAATCATTTTATATGTCTCAACCACTTTGTAAAGGTTTCAAAATACGTCTTTTGTAATTTATTTTCTGTATTCAATGGATTTGTGAGATTTATTTGCACATGTGGAGGACTAGTTAAAATGTATGAACATTCGTATTGTTCTAATTCTACATAGACCATTTATATTGCTTCCAAGTTTATTACAGAAATATTGAAAAAGCCCACTATATTCTTTTGTAAATATTCAAGAAATTTGGAGCATTTGTTGTCTACTCTATTGATTGACAATAATTCTTAACATCATGTATATCATGGTCTTTGTTTAGTGACAAATTATCTGAGAAATTTCATCTTTGAACTCTAGTTTGCCTAAAATACAGACTTGAATTTTATTTTCCAGTATTTTCTTTCATAGTTTGGGTTTGCGATTTAAGTATGTTTTTCAATAGCCTACGTCGTCCAAGATTTTGGTTCTTTGTATCTGCTAGTTTGCTTCACTTGGAACAGACTGTTTTACCTAAGATAATTCAAGTATATATATATATATATATATATATATATATATATATATATATATATATAGTTTGTTTACCTTGAAAAAATCATGTGTCCAATGAAGAATTCAGATTGAGGTTGGTGTCACATGCACAGCTTCTGTAGTTTAAGACAGCTCATAGTTGGAACAAGTGAACTCAGAATGATGAAAATTTGGATGGTAGGCTTCCACTTTGGTAGTAGTTCTATCAAATATTTGAAAGAGTATAAAAAGGGTTTTTGAGGCTGTTCATGACTAAAATGAACTGCTTACACAAACAAGAATTCCTAAAATAAAGAAATATCTTTCAGACATGGAGTACTTGGTTTTGCAAAAAGTTTATTTATGTGCTTTATAGTAACTAAGTTGAAAAGTAGCCAAGCTGATAAGCAAACAAGAGGAATACTGCTCACTGTGCACTCCCACATATCTCCAAGTACAGTTTTAAGCCTGCCAGTCTCACCCTCTCAGAAAACACTGGAAATCTACATATGGAGCAAGGCCTATTACATCAGCAAATTCACAAAACAGAAGCCTCCAGAGTGATCCAATGCTGTCACTATAAAATGTCAGCAGAAAGTTCTAGCTACCAGACTTATGAGGATGAGAGAATAATCAGAAATTAAGTAAGCAAAACAAGAATTGTTACAAATGAGAATAAACTGAAGAAGTAAAACAACAACAAAAAAGTGTAAATAAAGAACAAAGTGAGTGATGGATTTTGTGAAATAGGAAGAAGTTGTTCAAAAGGAATGGGGAACTGGGGAGGAAGGAAAGGAATAAGGGAGGAAAGGAAAAAATTGAGAAAACAAGTATAACCTTTGTAAATAAAAAGGGAAGAGGGGACTAAAGGAGGGCAGGGCAACAGGGAAAAAAGAGGAATCAAGATATACCATGTACAGATATAGATTCCTTATGATAAATGTGATCACTAATGCATCTACATTGTGCCAATAAAAGAAACCAATTTTATATATCATACTCTCTATCTGTCTGTGTGTATGTGTGTGTATATATACACATACATATATACATGAGGAAAAACTAAAAAAACAGAGAATGAGGCAAGCTGCTGTAAGTGAAAATAAGCAGAGAAGACAAGAGGCAGAGTGTAAACTGAGGTCTAAAACTCAAATAACAGACATTCTGGAGACAATGAAGTAGAGGTTGGAAAATCATAAACTGGATATTCCCAATAGTAAAGATACAGGTCTTCAAACTCAAGCATATAAGAAATAGAAAATAAAAGTTTTAGAACTAGCTTCATAGATTTCCAGAAATCAAAAGATAAATGATTTTAACACATCTCTTGTGATAAATACAAGGAATGTAAAATAAATGAGAATAAAAATCACCTCAAGCCTGGGGAGACCTATGATCCAGCACTGCAGGAGGCTGAGGCAGGCAACAAGATCACACACTCAAGCTCAGTCTGGTAACATATGAATTAGGAGGACCTTATTTAAAAATTGAAATATAAAAAAAGGGTAGAGCTGAAGACATAGCTTTGTGCAAAGTCCCTGGGTTCAATTTCTAGAATTGATAAAAGGCACCAAAATTTAAATCAACAATGTTGAATGTTACAAAAATCCTGAAAGACAAGGGTAGGCTATACTGTTACTGCCACTACATGACATCAGATCAAATGGCACAGTAATAAGTTTCAGTACTCAAGAATGCACCATTTACTCATGTATTTTTGGAAAGAATATATGAGATATAAGTGTGATAAAAAAGAATTTCCAAAAGATGCATACACAGCTGGCTTAGAAAGATGTTGGTCCAAATTAGAACAGGAAGTGAGCGAGCTATGAGCAAAAATATCCTCAAAATAAGGTATACTATATTCTACTTCTCACCAGACCACTGTAGAAATATATAATTTTGAGATAAATTGAAACAAGAAATTAATTGTAACCAATGTTACATAAATAAGAAATAGCATAGTTTTAAGAAATTTACGGAAAATGAGAAAAAATAATCTATTTGAACTTGATGTTAGATACAGTCTCCTTGAGCTTCCCAGATCTGTCCTCGATAAACAGGAAATGATATATAATCTTGGTATACCAATTAATTTTGTAGAGAGCAGGATCTCATAATTATAAGATAAATAATGGTTTTCAAATTTAAGATTCAATTTTTAAACTAAAGGAACAGAGTTACACAAGTATTAATTTGACAACGTTAAAGTTAGCAATGAAGAATGTATGAAAGCTGATGAAAAGGATAGGGATATTAATATTCTCACACATGCAATTGAAAATCAAGAAAAATGGCCTAGCTATTGAGTCAAAAAGCGTAAGTGTATAGAAAACTAATAATATTACAAAAACTTTTTGGAAAGAGATGGACAGAGAGATAGAAATTAGCATTGATAAGCAAGACATTTATCTTTCTTAAAAATAAATAAGTGGTGAAGTATTGATTATTCATTACTAGAATCTCATATTAAAACATTATCTTAGCTGCTGAAGGTGGTTAAATGGATTTTTTACTTTATTTTATACATTATTTTAATGATATGAATTTTTCAATGCCCTTTGGTTTGCTTTAATGTTTTTACATTATTTCAAACAAAAAGTATAAACCATAACATAAAATATCTGTAGAACAAGGACAAGTTCCTTAACCTGACTATACACAGTTACTAACATGTGTAATATAGCTCTGCCTCACAGGCTCAAAACCAAGTAACATTATAAAACTGTACAGTAGATTAATGGGCTTTCTTCATTGAACAAAGGATTTCAAAAAGAAAAAGAACTGCATGAGAATTGGGTAAGGAGAGAACTGAATTGTTTAAAAGAAACTCTATTATCTCTCTCTCTCTCTCTTTATAGTTCATAGATCAATTTTAATAAGGCACTAATCAAACTGTTTTGCTCCTTACAACATAAAAGCAGTATAACAACCAAAAAAACTTTTTTATTAAGAAACTAGTGACTTTAAAAAATACAAATAGAATGTAGTTTCAAAATAAGCAGGCCCAATAGGACTTTTTTCCCCCAAAGATCAGCATTCTTCTATAATGCTCAACTATACTTTATGACAATATACAAGCACATTTGCATTTTTTTCAATTCTATACCAGTTTGGTGTTGCTTTAACGAAGGGTTAACACAAAAGTCTATTTTTAAATTTTATTTCTCTTTCAAGAAAAAATATAACATTGAGTATTAATGCAAATCAGTGCTATAAAATATCTAATAAAATTATTTAAATTCCTGTGCAATTGGAGGTTATTTTTAAAATAACATTTTAATGTATATATAAAGATATGCAAAGGCATTATATATGATAGCATATATAAGATATATTGTAAAATAGCTACCTAAAATAAATTAACATTTATAATCATTTATAATTTACCCACAATTTTTGCTCCCTTTTGTAAGAATTCCTATAATCTACTCATGTAGGATACAATATACTATTATTAAATCTTCATTTGTAATATCTTTATATAATAGTCTCTAACTTTTGTTATTCCTTAAACAATGCATCCTTAATATTAGCATTTTATTGAGCTTTAAAGTTTCCATATTCTTCTAAGGTTTATTTTTGTTCATTTTAATAAACTCTAACTTTCTTAAAAATATCATTCATTACTTCTTGAGTAATTAATCATGATTTAAATTTTCCATTCCAGGAGAAGTTAAGTATATATGGTATAATCCAATTAACTCTTATTAAATAGAATATACTCAAATGTCTCAGAAACTCTTAAATTCCTTTTGAAATATAGGCTAGACATATATTATTTTATTTTAATTGATTTTATTGGTACCTTTTATATAACATTATGATCAAAATCAACATTGAAAATTTGTACCAATACATAAGACTTAATTCTCATTTTTCCCATTCCCCTGCCCCCTCTACAACCTCTCAACCCATGTACATAAATTTGTTTTCTTTTTTTTAACATAAAATATTTTCTTTCCTTTCTTTACTTATCTCTACCTCCTTTTTCCCTTTGAATATTTTCTATTTCACAAAATCTATCCTAAATTTTAGGAGATTCCTCAGAAAACTAAGATTAGAGGTCCCTTTGACCCTGTTACTCCCCTGGTAGGTATATACACAAAAGAATT
Organism: Petromus typicus; assembly: GCA_004026965.1. Classification (NCBI taxonomy): domain Eukaryota; kingdom Metazoa; phylum Chordata; class Mammalia; order Rodentia; family Petromuridae; genus Petromus; species Petromus typicus. Next base: position 53,567 of record PVIR01004918.1, read on the forward strand.
TTAAAAACTTATATCATAGTGACATATCTGCACCCATGTTTATAGCAACTCAGTTTGTGAGAGCTAAATCTTGAAAATATCCCAAATGCCCATCAACTGGTGACTGGATAAACAATGTTTTTTATTTTTAATAAAATGTAATGTAATTCAGCCATAAAGAATAATAAATTTGAGTCATTTATCCTTGAACAGATGTACCTTGAAGACAAACTCATAAGTGAAATAAATAGGTCACAAATGTGTAAATACCATATCGTTTCTATGGTATGAGAAACTTAAGATATAAATGAGTTCTAAAATGTCAGGTGGATATTGTAAAATAGACATGCATGTTTTGAAAAGTTATTTTTGCATGATCTGTGAAGATTTGGATATTTAGGCAGTTTCTATATTCTCTAAATCATATAGAAGCTCTATATTGACTTTAATACATCAAGAGTCAGCATAAGTGCTCAAAATATTAAGACAATCAAATGTTTTTATTTCAATGTTTTCTATTTCAAACATTTTAACTAATAAGTTAGGCAGAGCTAAAATTAATTCAAATGGGGAAAATGATACATATTTTAAATTTAGTTCCATAGTTATAGTAAAACCAAGAAACAAATTTTGTTCATAACAGATTCACCATACAACTAATAGAAAATCTGTAAAGCTGTGTGGAACCCATGACCAAAAGCCATGCAGTCAGATCAAGATATCTTTTGTGTTATAAATCGTTTTGTAATTTTTTAAAAGAGTACACTGATAGCAGCTCTAGAGAATTACACAGTCTCATAGAGTTCCCTCCAATGGCAATTTTCTCAAGATTGGAATTAAACGTGATTTATACATCCTGTCCTTAAATTTAGAAACTAAAAAAGTAGTATTTTAAAACAAAAAAGTATTATTATTATTATTTTTTTTTTTTTTTTTAGATTTTTTTTTTAGGTTTTTTGAGACAGGGTCTCGCTTTGTGGTTCAGGCTGGCCCTGAGCTCAGCCTCAGACTCACATCACAGCAATCCTCCTGCCTCTGCCTCCCGAGTGCTGGGATTATAGGCGTGAGCCACCACACCTGGCACTGTGGTATGTGGTACTGGTTGCTGCTGGGTGTGGGTCTCCACACCCAGTATTGTTATGTGGTTACCGGGGAATCGAACCCAGGCCCTTGCGCTTGCAAGACAGGCGCTGGAACCACTGAGCTAACTCCCCGGCCCAGAAAAGTATTATTTTTAAAACCAAATATTCACCAACTTTTTCCCTCCCATGCACACAGCTGCATTTCCTTCTTTAGAGTGATATTTGGCCAGGGCTTCAGCTCCAGCCAGAAGAACAGAGGCTAAGCTGAGCAGTTCCACATGGCTACCTTGCTTCTGCAAAACCTCAGATGTAATCCTTTAGCTTTATCCAGGTCTAGAGAGCTGGATCTAGAGAACAAGGTGGGCCTTGCTTGAGTCCCAAAGTACTCTATAGTCAGAGACTTTCCTCAATTGCCTTGCACTGAACAAGGGGAATGATTTCATATTTATTACTTAAAATCATTGAAATTTGGAGCTCCTTGTGGTAGGCAGCTTATCTTTATTCTATGAGCATGTACCGTTACAGAACAACACAGTATTATAAATATCCTGGATTAGGAATAAGGAGACCTAGATCTGAAACTGGACCCAACATCTCTCACAGATACAGCCACTGTTAGCATCCACACTATCAACACAGGGCAATGTCACTCCTTAATTGTATTTCTTTTCTTTTCCATCTTTTTTTTTTTTTTTTTTTTTTTTTTTTTTTTTTTTTTTTTTTTTTTTTTTTTTTTTTTTTTTTTTTTTTTTTTTTTTTTTTTTTTTTTTGAGATGAGGCCTTGCTTTGCAGTTCTGTCTGGTCCTGAACTCAGCATTCCTCCTCTGTCTGCCTCCCAAATACTGGGATTACTGGTTTGAGTTACCATGCCTGGCATTGGGGTGTGTGGTACTTATTGTTGGTGGATGTGAGTCAACACATCCAGCATTGTTTATGTGGTTCTGAACAAGGACTTTGCACTTGCAAGGCAGGCACCAGAACCACTGAGCTAAATCTCCAGCCCCTTAATGATATTTACAGTAGAAATCTAAGCACAAGGACACTTGCTAAGTTGTTTATGAGGGTAAAAAGTTGTTAAACTAATTCTATAGGTAAAGGTAAACAACCACACACACATTCTCTCTCTCTCTCTCTATCACACACACACACACACACACACACACACACACACACTCACACTCACACACACAATCTTCAACAGTCTGCAATAATTCAAAATAAAACTCATGGCAAAGACAAGGCAAAAAGATTGCTAAGAGACTGCAGGAGACAAACTTGTATATGGCACATACTTCACACCCAAAGAGACTTCACCTGTTTATTGGGAGACATGATATCCTGTTGTAATCTTTAATAGAGAAACTATTTTATAAGTAAGGGTTGTGGCTTAAATATGAATTTGACCAAAAACATCATTGCAACACAAGCAGAATTTGAGTAACCCCTGGAGAACAAGTAAAGTTTGTATATGAGAAACAGGGAACAAGATCTTGGTGGAAGTTGGTCAGAGAAGCAGAGTAAGCTAAGCAGTCATGAAGGTGAAAAAGACAAGATAACCAGTGATCTCTGGACATGCTGCGGGACACTTCTCTCCCTATGGACTCCTCTTCCAGGGTTAAAAATGCAAACATTTTCCAGATCCCCTAGTTTATCTTCCTTCCATACCTACCATTTGCCACCAATTTTCCAATGATCTCCACAGTTTTATTTCATTTAACAAACATATATGTAGCAATGAATTTTGCCATATAGTTGTCTAGGTCTAAATAAGTTTTAGGTATTTAAGTTTTCACAGATTCTTGCAAGGTAAGCACAGTGCTTTAATTCCCAAATTATAGGTGAGGAACTCAAGATACGGAGATGTTGAATAGTTTAGTGAAGGTTGCACAGAAAGGCCAGTAAGGCTGAGAAATATTTATTCCAATCAAATATACCTCCTGTCCTTTTATGGACATGTGTTGGCATAATCCTGGAAAATCAATTAAATAGATGAAACCCTTGAAGACCTAAAGGGTCCAATGTCTGATTGTCAGTGTATACAGAATGCTGACAAGAACCAGGGGGAAAAATCTAAAAATTGCTGCTTTTATAAAAGCAAAAGAAGGAAGGGTGATTGAAGAAAGACAAAGCAAATGAAAGACTCCATTGCCATACAGTTTTAAGGAAGAGAGCCACAGCAGAATGGTAAGCAGATGTGATTTTACAAGGGTAAGTATCAGGAGTGCTGGGAATGGGCCGCAAACCTGGGTCTTTGGAGCACTTGTTTGAAAGCAACACTGAGATGAACAGGTAGATTTTAAAAAAAGTAGTGAAGATAATGGATGTAAATTTTAAAAGAAAATTAATGGACAATGCTTTAGAAGATTTGGTTTTGTTGAGAGATTTGGGAATTTTTTAAAAAAATCTTTTAGCCTTGATGCACTTCAGCTAATGAAAAGAACAGTCAAATAATCTCTGTTCCAACTTTTGATCTTATCAGAACATTAAATCTATAAAATAAAATGTAGTGATATGAATATCACCATATATCAGAGAACCCTTCCCAGTTGGGATGCTGAAAGAGAATACAAGTCCACTGCCTCCTACAGCTGCTGCAGAACACAAGCTGCTTAAAGAAAAGCGAGGAAAAGCCAATGCTAGTCAAGTTTCTTGTCTATTTTCTAATTTCTCCTCTTAAGCAAACGTCTTCCTATGACTCCTTGAGAGGCTCTGAAGGCTAAATTACCACCAAGTGCTTCTTTTCCCATGTCAGCCCTTAATTCTGGCCCTTTCATTCCTTATGATCTTGGGTTCAGACATAGACATCACTGAGTGCTTAGGTGACCAAATGTGAACTTTAGCTATTTGCCATTATTTCATGTAATTTTAGTGTCAACTTGTTCACTTTTATAATGTCAGCAACACTTGTCCAAACTAAATAAGAAAACATCAAAACAACTTTGGCTTTCAGGCCAATCTGAGAGATCAAGGGATGGGGGCTAATGTTTTACTGGCTTCTGTTCCAAAAAACACGAGAGGAAAGAATATGAACATCAATGTGTGAGAGGCCACAAACAATGTGTAATGTGAAAAATTCTCTCTCCATCCTTAAAACATTTTAAGATAGACCAAGGCCACCAATAAAAACTAACAGATGTGACAAACATACACAAAAAGGGTCTAAAAACTACTTAATTCAACCTCAACCTCCTAGGCTTATTCTCAGGATGGTAAAAACGATGTTGTCTTAGCGCTCCTGAATATTCCTACTGTGAAACTTTCTACCCAGTGAGCTCTGTTTCTTCTCATTGACACAGTCTGCAGCTGGATACAGGTATGCAACGTCAGTTAAATGAGATCATTGAAGAGCTGCGTTCCCAAAGCTGGTTGCAGCTTCTATTTAAGGGAATGAAAGCTGCTCTCCCCCACCCACTGTGCAGTGAGTAACCTCTGGAGCAGACCTTTTGCCAAAGCTGTTAGCAAACTTTTGAGCTCTCCCCAATTCACTCAGCACACATTCATGCCACACTGACACCATGTCAGAAATGCTCAAGGTGCTGAGGATAGAGATGCACGAGACAGTCTCATTTCCCTCAGACTCGTAGCCAAGAGAGGTACATTCTCGTAGTGTGAAGTTCCTTGAGGGTAAAGGACTCCCACAGCACTAATGACTTATAAATACCTAACATAATGTTGTGCACAATTACGTATCTGTCAAATATTTTTAAATGACAGCTGCTCTGAGGCAGTGAAAGACGTACCACCCTCTTACTAGACTCTGTATTTGATTTTTTGCAGCAGAAATTAAAAATACTATTCATTGACTAAATAGCTAATGTTTATATTATTTGTCTTTGAAATATTAGCTGAAAAAATCTTTTTAATATATCATTTAAATCTGATCATGACAAGATATGCCATATTCATCTACTAATTCCCAAAAATGAATGTAACAAGATGAATCAAAAACATATGCCAATAAAATAAATTAGGAAGAAATTTTTAAAAAACTGATAGTGTATCTTCTGTCAACCCTGACACTCAACTTTTTGTTCTCCTAACTTGTTAATTAATTAATAGCTTTAATATAAGAAACCACTGTGGTAAGCACTGAAGGCCAAAGACAGTCATTCTCCATACTGTGAGCAATGAACCTCCCTGTAGACTGTGATGCTCAAGGTATGGTCCTAAGATTAGAAGCATCACCTGGGAAATTATTAGAAATGAAATTTATTGAGTCTAAGCAAGCTTTGCTAAATCAGAAACTCTTTGATTTCACAAGCGCTCCAGTGGTTCTGGTATATACTCACTGGAGAATCAGGATGCAGAGACATGCCAGGTGGCTGTCAAATTTTTAGCCTTAAAGAACACAAATAAGAACCTCACAAAATACAAATAGTCATATAAAATGGTACAGCTTCATTAACAATTAAATAAGCACACAATGAAAAAAATATGAAAATGTCATCCCACATTTTATCTATTAAACTAGCAAAGATCATTCAAAATCATGATGCCACTGTTGTTGAGAGTCTGAGGAAACAGACAATTGGTGGAAGTGTAAATGTGTTCACAATATAAATGATTTAACAAAAGCTTTTAAGGTACCTAACTTTGTACACACAAATTGTTCCCAAGAAGGTATAAACTAAATAAGTTTAAGAGCTCCAGCTCCAAAGTTGAGCAGATCTAGACACAAAAAATTTCTTTCACATCTTAGCACAATAATCTCTCTCTTTTTTTTTTTTTTTTTCCTTTTCTTTTGAGACGGGGTCTTGCTTTGTAGTTGAGGCTGGCTCTGAGCTCAGCCTCAAACTCACATCACAGCAATCCTCCTGCCTCTGCCTCCCGAGTGCTGGGATTACAGGCGTGAGCCACCACGCCCGACATTGTGATATGTGGTACTGGTTGCTGCTGGGCATGAGTCTCCACACCCAGTATTATATGTGGTTACTGGGGAATCAAACCTGGGTCCATGCACTTGCAAAATAGGCGCTGGAGCCACTGAACTAAATCCCTGGCCTAGAACAATAATCTTAGGGAAAATTTTTAAAGTTATCTCAAGTTCAGCATGCCCTGTAAAGAGGTGTTAATTGCTATATTCATCTCAGTAACTTGTTCTGTAAAGTTATATAATCCATACTAGGACTTCTAGAATATTCATTCAGTTATATTTCCATTTCTGATAAATAAATCATATTTTAACGTAGGTATACCTCAAGTAATGTGACATATACCTGTAATAAGAAGTTACCAGAGATTCAAGTGTGACTGGATATTCAGAATTTTCACTAATAAAGAATTTTAAACCTCCAATATGCAGGATAATGTCCAGCATAGGCTGGGTCACTAAGAAATATTAGTTATTCATTTATTGTGTAAAAGATTTTAAAAATAAATTTGTTACACACAAGTTTGGTGGTTTAAACTGCGATTAGCATCTCTGTGGAACTGAAAAAAGTTTGTACTTATGAAAACTTCATAAAATTCAGATGAATTTGCTGAAATACAATCTTAGAATGTCATATATCTAGAAATACCCCTGAGCAATCAAAGACATTCAATATCCTGGGTTTGAATAAACCCAAATTAACTGGAAAACCTGATTTGTTAAACATTTGAGCAGTTCAGTTCTGCCACACTGTAAGGAAATATTTGCTTATCCGTGTATCAAAAAACTCCTCTGATAATAGAACAAAATAGAGAGTGAAAGTAGGGCTGCTGACTTTGGGAGAAACAGAAAGAAACCCATATGCTATCAATTTGTTACAAATAAAATGTAAACATCCTGAAACTAAATTGCATTTGATTTAGCAACCAAAAATAAACTTGTCTTTTTAAAAACTGTAAAGTTATCTCTTTATGCCAATAAAATTTAGTGGCTCATAATTACGCCCAGAAATGAGTGTGACACAATTTAAAATGTAAAATATTGAGCAGAATAATGATAGTTCCAACTTTTCCACCCCACCCTCTTTACTGAAAAACTGAACTGGATGCAAATGCTGAAAAAGGACAACGTTGTGACAGGACTTGTCTTCGTTCTCACTGTGACTGGATCCTGACTGCTTGTGAATGATCGAGTCATTTTGCCTGTCTTCATGACTGATGGAGACACCTCCCTGATCAATTCTGCTCTCTGCTGTGATGGGTATTGACCTACAAGGTGGCTGAAGATGACTGAGCTGTGATTGAATTCACTGGCTACATAAACATCTCCCTGAAGTTGAGGTTTTCCAGTAAACACGGAGCTCCTTTCCTGGTGGGGTCATCTGAAAAGGAGTCACGGGAAAATGACTACTGAACTTTGATCTTGAAACTGACTACACTCGGCAGGTAAAGGAAGGACAAGAAGCAGCCCGGTTAGATGGGAGATGCTGAAAATGTCTTGGAAATCAGTGAATAAACTATTTTTTAAAGGACAAAATGAGAAAAAAGGTAAATTAACTTTGGGCCTGCTTATGACAAGGTGCCAAGACAAAGATATTGAGATCATGTAAACAAAGGGATGACAGATACAAATTAGATTTATAAGAGAAAAATCTGTGCAGGGAGGGGAGCTATAAGGAGAAAGATCGCTTAAGAGTCTCTCCAAAGTCTTGATATTTGAAAGTGAAAAATAAATAGCTTTAGAAAACAGAGGTGATAAAAAAATGTGTCTTAAACTGATTGTGATGAAATTAATGAAGAACCTGGTTTCCTTGTGAGAAGAGAGGAGCAGTCAGAAAAAGGACTGATATCTTAGGAGGGGATGGAGGTAGAAAGGCCGCAACCAGCTAGAAATACATCCCTGCCTCTCTGAAGACAGGTCAGTTACAGACAAGAATATCCAGAGGCCACTGCACGACCGAAAAAGGTAGTGAGGCAGTGACAGTACACTGACAGGAAAAGGCAGAAAGGAAAAGGCAATTCACATCAACCCTCCAGAATAACTGGTTCCATAAAGTAGATGTATGCTAGGGGACATGTAAATACGAGATGAGTGCATCTCAGCACTTTGAGAAGCAGGACTAAGATAACTAGAAGCTCGAGTTGAATCTGAGAAACAATAATGAAACTCTGTCTCAAATTACAAGAAAAAAATGTTTTAAAAAGTTGAAGGTTGGGCCGAGGATTTAGCTCAGTGGTTCTGGTGCCTCCCTTGCAAGGGGAAGGGCCTAGGTTTAATCCCCAGTCATTACATGCAATTATGCTGGGCATGGAGACTCATGCCAACCAGCAATCAGAACCACATACCACAGTGCCAGGCATGGTGGCTCATGCCTAGATTCCCAGCACTTGGGAGGCAGAGGCAGGAGGAGTGCTGTGAGTTCAAGGCTGAGCTCAGGGCCTGCCTGAACTGAAAAAGTGACACACTGTCTCAAAAAAAAAAAGGTTGAAGCTGTAGGTCAGTAGGACAGACCCTGAAGTCAATGGACAGCACCAAAGTGGAGGAGGATGAGCAACTGAAAGACCAAAGAGTAATGTTGGGCTTAGAATTATAATCCAGAAACCAAAGTTTAGAGACCATAAAGAAAGCCAGTAGTGATGGCAGAGAAGCAGAACAGGAACATGAAAGAATTTCTAGGAAAGGCAATTAGTTCAAGAAAGAATTCTAAAGAAGAAAAGATGTTTGGAGGGAAGATAGAATGCTTCCCTATGTTGGCTTCATTCTCCTGAGCATCATAAGCTCCATGAATATTTGAAAAGTATTGCATGAGGTGGGAGCAAATTTACCCACCTCAAATACCCACAGGTTTTAACCTGACCCGGACTCATTTCATTTTAAATATTAAATGTACATATGATATGTAGGGCATATGAAAACTTATTTGATAAATGACAGATTTCAGAATAATAATCCAATAAAGTAGGGGTGCTAGGAGACTATGTAAATCAACACAAGGAAAGGAAGCCAGAGACCCAGGTGAAGGGGAGACTGAGCATGACTTCAACACCAAATTGACAATTGAAGCAGAATAAGCCCTGAAGTGAGATTTTGAAATATGGAGTCACTGAAAACCCCAAGTTTAAACTCATCCTATTACTTACTAGCTGGGTGATCTTGAATAGATATTTCCTACACTACAAAATTAAAATAATGACCTAAGTTTGTTTTGGTATCATTGTCAATTAGAAGGCGATATGAAGGGAAAGAAACCAAAATAAGAGGTATCAGGAAAGAAAGACATAGTGAAATATGAAGACAACTCTGGACAGTCAGAAAAACTTACAAACAAAGCAACTACAGAGAAAGATGGACTCATCAGCCCATCTTCCTCCCTTCTTCTATCTCTCTGCTTTCTTTCCTCCTTGTTAATATACACTGATTTATAATGGAAGAGCAGCTTTCACTTGTAGTGGGAAAGCATCTAGCAGAGATATTCATTGAAAAGATTAAGCCAGAGTGATGTGCAGTACAAATTTCATTAAACACAACCCTTCCTGCTGAGGGGAATTATTTCTTCTTTCCTGTATATAAATAATATAGACTAAAAGTACATTATAAATGCCACAAGATAGAGAATTTATCCAATAATCTTGGGGTTTTATTGTTTTCAATTTATTTTTGCACTGTTTTCAAATTGCTTCTATGTTTCTATTATTTGGATAGTTGCCAAATACACCTCTCAAATGATAATTTCAGACTATATATGTGTAATGCTGGCTGGAACAAAACCCTGGCACGTGTGATCAGGAGTATCACTGAACTGCCTTGTGGGAAAAGGTGCTTATGGGAATTGGGCTTTTCTAGACAGTGGGTGAGCTGAGCTGAGAGACACTGACATACACAGAACAATTCAGTACACTCAAAGCAGCCAAGAATCAACATCTTTTCTCTACATTTCACTGGTGCATGCACATATCTTAATTCTTTTTCTCATTCTCTTTCTGCCCCTTCCCTAAGCCCTCCCATCCTCTTTCCTCCATTTTCGATCTCCTTCCCATTTGAGAAATATCTTTTCACTTCTTATTTTTTCATTCTTTTTGCAATGAGTATTTTTATAGTACTCAAGAGAATAAGAACATCTGAGTTTTGAAGGCATTAGCAATATTCTTTTTTCTTTCCCAATCTTCTTGTCCTCACCCTTGTATGATCAACAAATAATTAAAGATGTCAAGAACTAGAAGGATTTTTGGTGCTTCTTTCTTTGCTAGCCCCTTCCCCAAAGCTCTACAGAAGTTCTCTCTGGGTCAGTGAGTGATTTCTAAGAAAAGCCACTGTTTTTATATTCAAAGGAAGCCATTCTAGTTTCATGCATCTGTAAACAAGGAATGGGTGATAGTCTCTGAAGGTTTGGGGTGATTTCCATTTCAATCAAATCATATAAACTATTAATGTTTACTCTTAAATTTATAATAACATATTAAATAGTAATATTTCTATTCGGGAAACAGACACCATGATGCCAGTTTCCTTGAGCTTGCGTTCAGAGCTAACAGAGGTTTTAGATTTTGGCCTGTCATAACTGACATTTTTATTGGCATTTGACAATGAAAAACTTAAAATATTGCCTTAAACAGAACACAGAAACATCACTGTATGTTTATTTAATTGCTGAAATATTTTTATTTCATTTTATTTTCTACTTATTCAATAAGGAAATTAGTGAAATTCAGTTTTCTAATGCAACATGATACACTAAGGTATACATTATTTTAATAGTGGTTTCACAGAACCAAAAAGAAAAAAAACCCTTTCACTTACTATCAAAGAGAGATACACATAATGTCAAACACAGGAAATCTTTCTGTTGCTTAAGGGCTCCAAATATACACTCCTGCATTTCCTTCATCTCACAAATGGTATAAAACTGATCTTATAACATTAAAAGAATTCTACAGGGCACTTAAGCCAGCAACTAGAACAGAATTGCTATTCAAAAATGTTAACTATCATTTTATTATTCCTAGGGAAACTTCATGTATGTATAAATATAAATGAAATTTCAAAACTGAAAACTAGGATGCATTTCCAAGTGAACCATTTATTCCAGGATACAATTATTTTCACCAAAGACTGAATGAGCATGCATCTTGCAGTAAACGATTTGCTGGGCACTAGGAACAGTTTGCAATAAACAGTTTTCTGGGCCTTGCATTGTTTGAAATCAGAGCGGCACATAATTTTCAGGGAGCTTCTGCAGAGATGTTGCTCTGTGATTTTATATAAGAACAGTTGGAAGGCTGTAATTATTAGAATGTAAATGGTTTACTGATATAACAAAAGAATATTGTGTGCAAATTTCACTTTATGCTTATTTTTATAAATCATATTTTATTTTGCTCATAAAATGAGGAAATAAAATTTCAAGTTATTTCAAAATCAACAGGATATGAAGGGTATACACATCAGAGTTCAATACCCATTACCTCTTCCCAATCTGTTTAAAAGATAAACTCACAAATTTTGAAAGCTGTAAACAAAAGATTCTTGCTTGAAGCACAGAAACTACTTAAGCAGAGCACCAACAGCAAAATATTATCCTTCTTTCATACAAAAATAAACGTGAAATACTAACTTAGCTCAGCAGCCTATGAAAATCCATACAATGCAGAGATGGGAAAAAAAAGAGGGGAAGAAAAAAAATTCATGTCACAGAACAATAAAAGCACAGTGGAGAATTTGGTATGTCACTTAAGTGAATAAGGTCTTGAAGAAAATCATTTAAACCTAAATGAAACAAAAAGGTGATAAAACCATAAACCCTTTTCCTCTTTAACCCAGTAAAACAAGAGCTTCAAGTGTGCTACTTAAAGGATTGAATGTCTCCACTATCAAGAAAATTGTGTTTCAATCTGTCCGAAGATGAGAAACTATTATCCTTTTCCTACAAATATTTTTTGATGTTTATATAATGTATAATTTAATAGAAAACAGCATTATCCATTATTCTCTCCTGAGGAGGTTTGACTATATCACTGACTATATCAATGACATCGTCAATTAACATTTATCATTAAGCCAAAAGAATTTTGGATGTAAGTGCAAAAACCATGCTGTTACACAAGTTTCTCCATGGAATTTCAAATATTTTATAACCTATGAATATGCCCAAACCTCTTTTCACTAGCACCATCACGCATTAACCAAAGAATCCATAACCATTACCTTTGGACGAGGTGCTCTGATGATGTGAAAACAATTCAGGCTTTTTGAACCCTTATGGTGAAGTGTTAAAAAAATATGATATGTTGAAAGTCTCTAATGATATTATAGCAAAGAAATAGCTAACTGAATTCAGAGAATGTAATAGTAGCCTTCTAAATTACTAGCCACCTTATCATGGCAAACTGTAGGATTCTCTCATTAAAATTTCAGCTGGTCACTGTAAACAAGAAAGCAAGGAGAATATTGTATAAAACCGCGGAGGGAAAACAACTAAGATGAAAAAACAGCAAAACTAGTTACCATGTGCATTTCTAAAGAACTTTGCTTCAGGAACACACCTGAAAATGTGTTATTGTCTTGATGTGACTTTGGGTATACCACATATCAGAGGAGTTGTAAGCTTCCCAACAATTTTTTTTCTATAAACTCTTGTTACTCTACACAGAGAAAGTATAACTAATCTTTGTAACTTAATCTATTTCTCTCACCCTTGTTTGACAAAAAAAATCCTTTTAAAACCTCAATAAGTCAAAGTTATTAATTACTAATTGTATCTTAAATAATGAGAGGTCACTAAGGGCCTCAGAATAGAACCTTTTATATCATCTTTTACCTTTCATTAAAAAGCTCTGTTCTCGTGATGCTCCAGTAGATCACTTTTACAGAACAATGGGTCTGAACTTTTTTTCCAAGAACAAAGGGATGGAAGTGTGGCTCCAGGATATTACAGAACAAGGAATTATGGAGACTTTCCTTAGTTGCCTTTTTGTGCAAGCTTCCCCTGATAGGGAACTGCTACTAATTCCCACAATGAAATGGGTGATATACAAAACAGTAAGATTTATAGAAATCTTGAAAATATATTTATTTGCCATGATTCATTTGGTACTAACAAAAATAGCTGAGCAATAATCCATATTTATTATTAATTTCCTCTTCTGATTCTCTAACTGGACATGAGGGAAGGGATCTTATTTTCTTTAAATATGCAATTGACTGTATAAGACTGTGATGAAAGAAGAAGCTCAGCTCTGAAGCACACATTAGCTGTTTTGCTCAATATCATTCAGAATCCAATCTAAAACTAAAAAATGTTTTTCAATCTTTCTTTTGAAACATGTATTCCCCAAGTAACAGGAAGCACAGGTGAAAGGAAAGGTGAATGCACATAAACAATATGGGCATCTTAATTTTGTAATAGTCCTTGTTACAGTGCAAATATGACAAGAGATACATTGAAGAAGGTACGAAGTAAAATGTTTGTTAAGTGTATGTAACCACTCACATGCTATTACCAAGTCATTTCCAATTATTAAAATCATATTTAGACTTCAGAACACAATCTAGAATAAAAGCAATCTGTGATTCCAATCACATTCCAAAATGCTTGGATTAGTCAGTTTTCTAATGCTGCAACAAAATACTCAACAACCGCAACTGATAGGAGGAGAGATTTATTTTGGCTGTCGTTTCTAGAGGTTTGCATCCATTCACAGTTGGATAGATTTGAGACAGAAATCCTAAAGGGAAGGCATGACAGAGGAAATGTGTTCAATGATGGCAGCTAGAATGCAGACATATTGAAGGACAGGGTGATGGGAGTTCATCTTTCTAGTCCACGCATCTGTTGATCTACATTTTCTGACTAGACCTCACCTGTTAAAAGCACATTTGTCTATGAATTCAGAAATGGATTAATGCATCAATGAATATCCCACAATACTAACAAATTCCATCCTCATTTCTGGGCATGAGAATATTTTGGGATACTTTAAATCTAAACTATAACATTATACCCCTGGCATCTAAAATGATTATGTCCATTTCATTATTAAAATTAATGTAGTTAATCTCTAAAGTTTTCTAAGACTTCACAGTTCTAGTATTATTGAAATGACTAATACAAAACTCTCATCTTAGACTGAAGCCAAACATTTAGCTGTAAGCTTCTATAAAAATAAAAAAAGAAAGCTAAATATTTTCAACATACAAAAATACAGTGTAACCTTCTCATTAAGAAGGAAAGAAATAAGAGTGAAAAGAGTCGAACAACATCAATGCAAGATACTAACAGGACAAATATTGAATTGTGTAACTCATTGTCCAATCTGCAGGGCTATGATGGTAAGATGCGGTCTCTAAAGAGCTTAGACTCTGATTATCTTGCTTATTGAAGTTCCCGTCACCTCTCACTTGGACTGGCTTGCTCACTGCCTGCAGATTCCATCAACAAATATCCCATGTTATTGGAATTTCTGAGTTTATGGAGTTTGCATTGCAACTTTTGCTTTAGTCTTATAATTTTATGTTTTATGATCTGGGGAGCTTCTGAGAGGGACTATGACCATGACCCATCACATTGTCTGCCTCCAAGGCCTTCCTCTCAAACTTTGGTGTAAACCTATGTGATTCCACAGTTCTTGTGTTCTACTTGCCAGTAACATCAACCCTATGTGGATGATGTTCACATCCCAAGGTCTGTGTCTTAATTAGTTTATCATTGCAGTGATGATATAAACAACATCCACTGCTCTAAGGAGGAAAGGTCTATTTTGGCTTGTAGTTTGTAGAATTTTCAGACATTGTTGATTTGCTACAAGGCAAGGTAATGTGGCAGAGGGGCTTGACAGGGAGAAAGAGCTCATGGCATGGCAGTGGGAAACAGAGAGCAATCAAGAGAAGAGTGAGGTAAATATATCCTCTCAGCCCACAAACCCCTATAATTCACTTTCTCCTACCATCTTTCACCTCCCAAGACTATATTTAGGTACCATGAGTATCCTGCATTTGATTCAATCACGCCTCCAAATCCCCTTAGAAGCACAAGAGGCTTTGAGAGTGTATCTAGATGTAAGTCATAAGCCTCCTACCATTTTAAGCAGTAGCTGAGCCCCCTCAGAGAATGGATCCAGCAAACTCTGTGTGCCTGAATGGTTGAACATGGGGGGTAAATGTCCTGAAGTGGAGCTAAATGTACATGGACTCCTGCATCTCTCTTTCTTTTAGGTTCTTTTTTGAAAGTAAATTATTTTAAATTCTATTTCTTAAGCTATTGCTGTCTATGCCATCACTGATTCCACCATTTTTATCTCTGCTACTGCAGAACTAATCTCAGGCATCTCTTCATCTTCTAGTGCTTCTCCTATTCTTCTTCTTCTTCTTTTTTTTTTTTTTCCAGTTTACCTTCTCCACATCTAAAATGCCTCCTCCAACTATTATAGCTTTCTTCTCAGCTTTAGGATCACTCTCATTTTGATTGCAATTAACAAAATTGGTAACACCACAGCCCTACAAAGACGTTTTTTCACTCAAAACCTTTCTCCTACCAAGGTCTCAGGCCACTAATTTAAAAATTGGAGAATTTCAGTTTAAAAACTGGTGAATTTATGTTAAACCATTTTGTGAAATAGACCGTGTCAACTAAATACCTATGTTTTTTCCAAACTAAATTATCTTCACTAATTTTCCTCACTTTTTGTTTACCTGTGGCACCAATAAAAATATAATCTAATTTCTTTAAAGATCGAAAGTTACAATTTCCTTGACATTGATATCATAATTATTTAATGACTGCCTACTTTCCACATAAGAAGACACTTTTAGACAACAAGGAGTTTTATTAACAGAAAATATGTTCACTTAAAATGTTTTATGTGGAGAATACAGTAAGCATATCATCTTCATCTATAAGTGTTTTGTTCATATAACTCGCAATTTCACAATCTTTTAATAGAATGTTTATAGGACTGTAGATTTGTTTTAAACATAAAAGTACACCCAGTACATTATTAACTCACTCATCCTACAAAACATTCCAAAGTCCTTCTCTAAATCTGTGTTTTAGGACACAAATAATATAGATAGGGCTTAGATGGTCAAAAAGCCTGAAAAAACTCAAAATTTCCCCTTCTCTTCCAATAATTTTTTCCTTAAATAAAAACTGAAACTTCCTCAAAAATGATATGTAAGTAGAATCTATTTTGATTAAATTTCATTTGTACTTTTCTTTGTGACTTTTATTCCTATCAAGTTATTTTTAATGACCACTTTCCCTTTTTACAATATAGTTGAAGGACACTTGAATTTCTGTTTTTATTATTTGTGTGATACTAACTACTGGAGTCAAATTGCCTTCTATCCTTCAAGATGTCATGAGTCACAAAGCAAAAGGTGAAAATTTTATATGAGGTATTTCTTTTTATCACTCCTGTGGTTGCAAATCACATGGTATAAAATTTTATACATGAATACAATTTTCTTTAAGCAATTTATAATGAACTTTTGTATCCTTTTTGAAAAATCTGTTTTACAGCTGTAATCACTCAGCCATTAAACTTAACCCATTTGGTATTTCAAATTTTCTCCAAAAGGTGCAGGGAGAGAACTATCAAAATCTATTATTTTCATCTTAGAGGTATGGAATTTCTTTCTATGACACTTAGAAATAATCGATTGATCATTTCAATTCTTTTATAAAATGGGTGTTATCTTAAGTTACAGAGTTCAAAATCAAAAGGAATAATAAAAAAACAATATTTAATCAAAGGGACCTGAGTATAACCTAGTTTGAGGATGATTCAAATCAGTATCAATCAAGATATTTTATTATATAAATTTGATTTTATAATAAGTATGTCATGTAGCAGTGCTTAATACAGATTATGCCTTAAATCATGCTAGGTAATAAAAAAATTATATATATATATATATATATATCAAGAGCAACATCCAGAAAAATAATTTGTTGCTAAATTTTAAAAACCTTACCTCTGAAAAGAG
Source organism: Petromus typicus (assembly GCA_004026965.1). Lineage (NCBI taxonomy): Eukaryota > Metazoa > Chordata > Mammalia > Rodentia > Petromuridae > Petromus > Petromus typicus. The sequence goes on from PVIR01004918.1 coordinate 70,478, forward strand.
TTCATGATGAGGAGATTCAAAATGACTAAACAGAGGAGGAGCCACATTGGGGCTACTCGGAGAAAACTGACTAAAAATACAAGTAATTTGAAGTAAGAAAGGAATCTACATCATGATGCCAAAGTCAATCTGAAATAAAGGCCTATAGATCAAGCAAAATAAATGCACAGAACTTCATAAAATAGCCCACAACCCAGAGGGCTGACAGCAGCACTGCCCCCTGCACACTGAGCGAAAAATTACCATACTGGGAAGTTTCCAAGAATCTAGTGGCTGCCCAAGTGCAGCTGACTCATGCCACACAGGATAGAGTTAGACTACCAAGTTCCTTATCTCTTTGCTTTCTTCAACACAGAGGATACTGCAGCATGGCAGAAAATTTTGCCAGCACTCACAGAGGCAAGCAACTAGGAAACTGTTCCCTCCCTGCCAGCTTTTCTTGTTTGTCTTCTGCTATGCACTCTAGCAACTAACTGGAAAGCCTTAGCTACAACAAAGTTCAGGACTGCAGCACTGTGGAGGTGGAGAAAGAAGTGAGTAGTGACCAGTGTCTTGAGAGAAAGATTCAGACGTGTGGGGTTTAAAGAGCCCTGGAAGGTTGGCACTCAACCCACTGTAGAAGTAGATTGCAGGGAAACTGAGAAGCTTGAGGTTGTATCCACAGCATCGACAGCCCTTCCACCCTGTAACAAGTGGTATGACAGGGCCGAGACATGCCAAAGGGGGTGAAACAGAAAATGTCATGAAAAGACTGGAAGGAGCCAACTGCACCCCACGCTGGGAGCAGCCTCAGTTGTCCCTGTCTCAAGCTGGCACAGCAACTTGGAGAGCAAGAGAAAGACAATTACAGTAAAGAGATATGAGCAGGCCATCAAGGGATATCTAGAAAGCTGCCAGCTAGCTGGGTATTAGCCCCAGCATTCAAGTCCATAGGTTGCCCCATACCCAGCACTAACTACCATGCAGACATGGCAGGACTACACAGTACTGTTCTGGGAGAATACTGGCCATGAATACTACCATAGTACAGGAGACACCAGAGAATTTTTTTTTACTTGTTTTAATTTCCTTTTTCTGTCTTTTTTATGTTATTTAGGATTTAATTTCATTTTAGTCTTTTCATTATTTTATTTTATCTTCTCTATCTCTTCAACTATCTCTTGATTCTATGATATTTAAAAGCGAGTGAAAAATCTGGTCTTTCTGTTTCACATTTATATTATTTTGCTATATCATTAACTTTTTCTGTCCTGCCCTCTTGTCTAGTTTCCCAAAGCTTAGGTGACTATCATTTCCCCTCTAGCTTTGATTCTATCTTTCTCTTTATTTATCTCTTGGTTTACCCTTTCCTGCTTAAATTTCCTCTCCTGCAAATTACAAAATTACTCCATAAAGGGTAAATTCATTTCAAACAGCTTTCTTGTTTATATTGGATGTTGTTAAATAATTATAGATTTAGCTCATGTGGTTAAAGGTAACAAATTAAATGTTACCACAGTTTGTCACTTTCTAAGTTAAACTTGATATTATTCTTATCAGCTACTGTTATTTCAGCTTTTTAAATTATTTTAGCTATTGTTATTGTTAATTATACTATTTTAGTCAGGATATCATACATCTTATCATCAGTTGTCTTCATTTGTATGAGAATATTAGGATGGTCTGGGATCACAACCATCACCATAGTCTAGTATCAATGGACTGAGTGCTAAGCCAAGTAGAGAGCAAATTTTCACCCTTAATAAATTAAGAAGGTAGGATCTTGGGGCCAAGGATTTAGCTTAGTGGTTCCAGTTCCTGTCTTGCAAACGTAAAGACCCAGGTTTAATCCTTGGTAACTATATACAACAAAACCAAGCGAGATGGCTCATGCTTGTAATCTCAGCCCTCTTGTCTAGTTTCAAGGAGGCAGAGAAAGGATTGCTGAGTTCAAGGCTCAGTTCAGCACCAGCCTGAACTACAAAGTGAGACCCTGTCTCAAAAAAAAAAAAAAAAAAAAAAAAAAAAAAAAAAAAAAAAAAAAAAAAAAAAAAAAAAAAAAAAAAAAAAAAAAAAAAAAAAAAAAAAAAAAAAAAAAAAAGTTTAGGAAAATGATGAGTAGCTAACATAGGAAATAAATAGAATGCATGACACAGATTCAAAGAGATATTCAGGAGATTAAAATTTTCATACAAAGAATACACAATGGATTAAATAAAAGCCAAGACAGAGTATCTGCAGGATATAGTCAGTAACCAACAAAGAAAATATCTTAAAAAGAAAATATCATGAAAAGTCAATCCAATCAAATGCGAAGAAAAACAATATAAGATTTATCAGAGTAAAGGAGAAAGCCAGAGACCACAAATGCCATAAAAAAAACATATCCACAGAAGTAATGGCAGAAGACTTCCCAACTGGGGAAAATAATTTTGCATACAAAAGTGAGACATACAGATTTCCAATTAGTCATAATCAAAATAAGTCTACACCAAGGCATATACTGATCAGAAATTCAGCACAACAACAGAATATTTAAATCCATTAGAGAAAAGAAACAAATTACCTGAAAAGAGGGCTGGGGATATAGCTCAGTGGTTCCGGCGCCTGTCTTGCAAGTGCAAGGACCCGGGTTCGATCCCCGGTAACTACATAACAATACTGGGAGTGGAGACTCACCCCAGCAGCAATCAGTACCACTTACCACAGTGCTGAGTGTGGTGGCTCACGCCTGTAATCCCAGCACTTGGGAGGCAGAGGCAGGGGGATTGCTGTGATGTGAGTTTGAGGCTGAGCTCAGGGCCAGCCTGAACCACAAAGCGAGACCCTGTCTCAAAAAAAAAAAAAAAAAAAAAGAAAGAAAGAAAGAAAAGCCCTTCAGAATCTTAGAATTCCTAGTGAAATCCTTTAAGTCAAGGAGAGCTTGGAATGAAGTATTTCAGGTCTTGAAAGCAAACAACCTTCAATCCAGATTGATGTACCCTACAAAAACTATCTTTCAAAATCAACAAAGAAATAAGATATTTCCATGACAAAAAAAACAGCAGAATAAATTTGTGGTCACCAAACCAGCCTTGTAGATTGTTTTCAAGGATATTTTAGAAAGAGATAATGAAGACTACATTCCAAGAACATCAATAGAAAAAAGCTGGCAGGCAGGACAAACAACTAAACAGAGATGATATACAAGGAATGAATATTAGACAAATAATATGACAATAATAAGCCAATACATATCAGCTATAATCAACAATGTAAATGGTTTCTATTATCCAATTAAAAGAAACAGACTAGCAGAATGGGTCAAGAAACCAAATCCAATATGCTTCATACAAGAAACACATTTAAATAAAAATAAATTCATAGATAAAAAATCAAAGATAAAAAGCAATACTCCATGCAACAGGAACTGGATAAAAAGCTAGGGTAACTATTCTATTTCCAGACAACATGAACATTAAGCCAAGACTGATCAAAAGAAATAAAGAAGATCACTACATAATTGTTAAAATAAAGCTAAAAAAAAGATAATTACATATACATACATATATATATATATATATGTATATATATTCATTAAATACCAATCCACCTAAATGTAGAAAGCAAATATTAATCAACATGAAAAATCTAACAAGCACTAATACAATTATAATGGGAGACTTTAGTACACCACTGTTGCAAATAGGAAGATCAACTGGACAAAAGTCAACAAAGAATAGTCAGAAGTGAACCAAATCTATAATGAATGAACTTAATGGATGTCTAGTGTTCCACCCCATATCACAATATACATTCTTTTTAGATGCACAGAGACAATGTTCAAAATAGACCATATACTTACTACACAATAGAACATGCTTAAGTAATGTAAAAGAATTTAAATTATCACATGCATATTACCTGACCCTAGTACAAAAAAATCAAAAACCAGTGGCCAAAGAAACCACAAAAACTCAATAAACATACTTAGATTAAATAGTACCCTCCTGAACAACCAATGAGTCACAGATAAAATTAGAGGAGAAATTAAATAATATCTACTGTTAAATGATAATGCAGATATAATACATTGGACCTTATGGTACACAATGATAGCAGTCCTAAGAGGGAAAGTTAGAGTAATGAATTTTCACATGAAGAACACGGAACGATCTCAAATTAAAAACCTAATGTTGGAGGCCAGGGATTTAGCTCAGTGGTTCCAGCACCTGTCTTGCAAGTGCAAGGGCCCAGATTTGATCTCTGGTAACCACGTACAACAATGACTGTTGTGGAGACTCGTGCCCATCAGCAATCAGTATCATGTTCCACAGTGCTGGGCATGTATCATGCCTGTAATCCCAGCACTCAGGAGGCAGAGGCAAGAAGATTGTTGTGAGCTCGAAGCTGAGCTCAGCGCTAGCCTGAACTACAAAGTAAGACCCTGTCTCAGAAAAAAAAAAAAAAAAACCAACCCTAATGTTTAACTTCAAATGTCTAGACAAAGAAGAATAAGTCAAATTCAAACTTCTTTAAGTGATAAAATTATAAAAATCAGAACAAATTAGTGTAACTGAAACTAAGACAGTAATGCAAAGAGTCAATGAATTAAAGAGTTGGTTCTTTGAAAGTTTAAATAAAATTGATGAATTCTCATCAGTTTATCAACAAAAAGAAAAGACTTCATGCAATTATGAATTAAAAGGTTAAAAACACAGTGGATCCTGTGGAAATCTGGAAGACCAACACTAACTTTGAGAAAATAAACTCTAATAAAATGAAAAACACAAAAGAAATGGACAGATTATAAAACAATATAGAAATTCTAAGTAATCCAGTCAATGAAATTGAAAATATAATTAAAAAGTTTTTTATAGTATAATACTGAATTCTACATGAAATTTAGAGATCTAATGCCACTGTTTTTCAAACTTCTTAATAAACCTGAAGGACAAACAATGCTTCCAAAATGATTCCTGGAAGTAAGTATTATCCAGATATCAACAACAGAGAAGAACTCAAACAGAACAGAGAAAAACAGGGCAATTTCCCTAATGAAGAGTCACAAAAGTCCTCAGCTAGACACAAGCAAACAGAATATAGCAGATCATCAAGAAAATAATGAGACATCACCAAGTAGAATTCATGCCAGTTTTGCAAGGATGGTTCAACATTTGCAGGTCAATAAACGTAATGCACCATAGCAACACAGTCAAACAT
>PVIR01004919.1:0-75503 GCA_004026965.1 Petromus typicus
TACAAGAGAACCCCTGTGACATTAAATAATTTTAATAAGTGATGAGCATAAGCCATTGTGTTTTCCTAATGTTTAATAAATTCTCAAATTTCAAAAGAAATCTAAAAGGTATAAATTTCATTGTATCAGATGAGGACAGTTAGGTTAAATAACTGGCTTGTTGTTAAAAGGGGATTAAAGATTTAAGGCTATGTCTATAAATAAGTCCATGGTCTTTCCATTACCTCATGCTTTTTCTTCAGGGTGAAAATTTCAAATAATAATAATACTAATGTATAAATCACAGCATTTCTTTCTCCAGTTAGTAAACTTATCTAAGCAGAAGAGATAGGACAATGATAGGAAAAGAGTAGGGGCGTCTCCATCTCTCCTTTCTACTTCAGCTGTAGCTCCTCAGTCATTTTGGGAGATGGAGCGGAAGAAAGAAGTAAAAAGACAAGAGAAAAAGAAATATGAAAGAGCAAAAAGGAGAAAGAATGAAGGAAGCAAAAGATGCAGGATGGGAGGTGGGAGAAAAAAAATGACAATATGGAAGTATCAGAACAGAGACAGGAGAAGGACAGAGGAAAACAAAAACAAAACAGGAACAAACAAATGAGGGTAGCACAGGCAGCAAGAGGAGAGAACTGTCAGTAGCACAGTCAGCAGAAGAGGAACAGTGTCACAAAGATAAAAGAAAACACATAACAAGTTGGACAGAGGCAGATTCCAAGAGACAGACAAGTGGCCCATGCAGTAAGCATACACTAAGCAGAACGTAAATGTACAGTATTTGAGTTCTGCCAGCACCTAACTGGTGGAGAGCAGCTCAACCAAAACATTTGTTTTCTTGTCTCCTTTGACCACTTAGACAAACTGCTGTAATCCTTCCCTCTTGGGGAGTGGGGAGCAGAAGAAAAGAGGTAGAGAAGAGAGAGGATCAGGGAGTAGAATATCAGAAAGGGATAAGTTTATTATTCTGGGTCCCCAAATGATACTGATCAAAAAAATTTCTTAGCCTGGGGTGCACCTCAGAGGTAGAACACATACTTAATATAAACATAATCCTGGAGTCAATAGCTAGCACTCCTTTCTTTTTCAAAATACAAGCTTCTTTAATAGAAAAATACAAACACAAAAAATTGCTTTGTCTTCTTAAAAAAGAATTCAATCACATATAATTATGTAAAACTATAAAAATCCACTTTTGGAAAGCTATAGAAATTATTTCATAAACATCAAAAAGAACATCTGAGTAAATCAAAATGGCAACAACTCAGTAATCACTTCCTTTGAGTTACTTTGAAATGAACAACCATAGAAGCTAAGTAACTCTACAGTTTTTCTCATCAGTAAAGCAGAACAAAATACTTTTCTACTGAAGATCTCATAAAGGAGTAAAAGAAAGTAGAAGCAAAATAAAATTCAAATGTCTCCACATGGATATAAAAAGCCTTCTTAGCAGCCCTGTCTACATCACTGATCTAATTATATCGTTTGCTGCCTTTCTTACATCACAGCTTTCCTTAATTTCTTTGATTACTATCAACTAATTTGCACTTTTGGTCATTAGCTTTTTCTTTTATCTAAGTTAGTGCCCTAACCTTGCGTCCTTTACATAGCTTGTTCTTTACTGTCATTTGAATCTTAATTCATGTACTTCATCAACTCAGAGTGGCTCTCACTGATTGCCCAGTTTAAGTTACACCCCAACAACCCCAAGCTACTCTCTCTTATCTAACTTTACTTTGTCTAAAACATTAATTTATAAAATAACTGCTACTTATTTAAAAATTCTTAATAAACTTTTATTTACAAAGGTCTTTAGTATATTTCTAGAGCTTAAAATATGGTACACACTTGGTGCTCAAAATACTGAATGAATGATAAAGTACAATGACATTTTAAGAGGTAAATAAAAAAATTTCTTGAGGTTAGATCTTCACAGATAAAGATTATCTTAACTGAAAATACCAACACTAGAGGAGTTTTAATCTGAGTATTCTATTCAAAGGCCATTTGGGCTATATTTGAATTTGAATGTATTATAATGCTTATTAATCCAGAAACCTGGTTTTAATTATTTGGAGGTCAAATCTCAAACTACCCAATTAGGTTTAGATTTTTCATTGATAGATTTTAATTATAAAAGTACATACACAGTAGCTACTGTAACAAATGTAAATCAACACACTAATCAGATCCTCAGTTCTTCAATTTAAACTAGAATTCTCAAACATTTTGATATATCTCTGTGTCCTACATGTTGCTTAAAGGAAAGTATAATTGTTTTTATGTCTATTTTATTAGAAGCATTAAAATAAAAACCTTCCTTGACTAACATGCAATATACTGAGAGCTTTATATTAAACATGAAATGACAACTAAAGAAAAAACTCTATTTACACATTTCTAGAAAAATAAGCTTTACAAACAGCCAGTTTTGTGGAGGCACAATATATTGTACACAGTAAAGTTTCCACATCACTGTCCTAAGTTTTCAAACTTACCCATCCTGCAAAACATGCACATTTTCAAGCTTCAGGTAATTATTTTGAAGAGTACAACCTAAGCAGACTAGGCCTTATAAAATTAAAAAGCATGAAGACAGAAATAAAATCAAAGTTTCTAGCCTCAACACTGAGGTCTACATTTTCCTTTTCACTGATCTATTTCTATTCAGTAAGACATATGGCATTAAAAACAAGTGTCACTAAAAGATACTATTCTATTTTTCTACCTCCACTCTTCACCTCTACCTCCATTGAGAACTAGTGTAAAACAAAGGGTATGAAGTTTTAACAAATTATTTGTAGCACTTGGATGAATTTCTGAGTTCTGAAATAATTTGGCAAGTTGGCCATTTAAAAAAGTTATAACTCTAAAAGAAAATACTACCAAGGAAATCAAATTCAAAACATAGCAAAAACAAAAAACCCTCAAATTTATGCTTAAATACAGTGCAAAATAAACAGCTATCTCTATACTCTGATATAAATTTAATAATTCAGATAAAATGGACAAGCAGTTTCCAAGGAAATAAATATAAAGCCAATATACATTAAAGTCACTAAAAAATAATAGACTGATGGTGAATTTTCACATATGAATTGTATACTCTTTAAAATATCACTAAATTCCTTCACATAAAAGCCAAACAAATATTATCAATCTACTTTGAGAGCCAAGGCTTTTACATAATAACATGCAAGAATTTTAAATTCTAGAAAGCAAGTGTCAAGTACTACACACAATTTCCATACACAGCAGGTAGTAAAGCAAGAAAAGAACTGACACAGTTACTTTCCTTAAAAGAGACATACAAAGGAGAACTGTTACACAGCCCTAGCAGAGTACAGGTCTATGCATTAAAGATGTTGTGGCTATTAACAGTTTAAACCTTTACTGTATTTTGCTAATTGGTACATAGAACTTTAAAGCTTTTGAAAGATAAAACATTCCAGTCAATTCAATCCTCCAGCACTGTTCAAGTACTCCAAGCAGGAACAAAGAAGAAAATAAATCTGCTTTAATTGCTGAAGAATCACAGATAATAGAGATGGTTGAAGACTGTAAAGGAAAGATCTTTTGTTCTTTGAACAACTTAAATATAGAAAGATAATTTCAAGTTTTAATGCTTCCTGTTTGCATATGAAAACTTATTTTAACTTTCACTTCCTTTCTAATACTTTAAAGCTTTTACATAGCTTGATGTAAAAATATGTAAAAATAACATTCTAATTGAGGATGTATTATAGAAAAAAATTAAGCTCTGTTTATCTTCAAAATTTTATTTTAAAATAATTGTATATGTAATTTAATTTATTTCATAACTACCAGTTACTTCTATTAAAACTTATGCATTATTGAAAGCAGAAGCAATAGTTCTTAAAACCACTAATTTCGGAGCATGTTTTATCTGTAAGCACAGCATCTATTTTACTGTTAGAATGCTTAGATATATACAGTATATTTTGGAATAGGAATATGAAAATGTAATTTAATAGTAAGTATGCAAGAAATCTTGTATTACATGACTAATATTGCTGGAAAACATTTACTGATTAACCTATGCTAAAAGTGCAGAAAGAATCTTTTATGTCTTAACATTTTTCGTTATTTGAGTATCTGAAATTTTTCAAAATCAATTTTTACTCCTTCATATATGATAGTACTAAAAAAGGACAATTAAAGAATGAGTATCCTACTATAAAATTTAGCTCCCAAAATAAGCCGTCATTACTTAAAATTTTAATTATTAGTATGGATCCAATCTTACAGGCTATTCACCAATTTTTCTCAGGTGCCTGGACAGCATAAAAATTGACAAAGAATTACACTAAAATATACTAAAGTTGTTTTAAAATACAAAATATATTGCAAACCAACATTTGTTAATGTATTTATTCATCTATGGCTTTTTATTAGTCTTATTCTGTAGAAGAATATAAATATGTGTTTATGTAGACTGAAAATTTTAAAGAAACATCCATATTTAGTGAAGGTCTTAAAAGAAAAAACTCACATGCTAAACTGCTGCCATGGTAGGTTCTCAAAAGGCTGCTATTCTTTGATGTAAAATGAAATACTACTTAGTGAATAAAACATAAAAAAGCTCCTGTCTACCCTTCAAAGAGACATATCCTTTGACCCAGTACTCCAGACTAAAGCCTTGAAATCTTTACACAAGAATGCTGCGTGAGTAAAGTCCAGACAAAACAGACACTTGAGATGCTAGAAGGCTGTATAACCTCAATCGCAGACACTGCTCTTTCTTATAATCTAGCAGAGATAGCACTTCCATACACCAAAAGAAAGTAATCTCACCAAAAGAAAACTGACTCCTTAAAAAAAAAAAAAAAAAGCTAACAAAGTAAATGTAAGCCTTTAACAGAGTTATTTTTCTTTTTGTGCAGTTCACTTCTCAAAGGCTAATTTCTAACTTAAATTTAAACATTTATAAAATACTTTCATCTATAAATGTTTAGTATGTTAGAAGGAAAACAAATACTTAGCAAATTGTTTTATTTTTGTAGTTTGCAAAAATCATTTGCTCTTAAACATTTCTTGAATATAAAACATGAGAAAATTTGAAAAACTATTTGATAAAAATTTTTTCTAAACTTGTGACTTACACACATTTTTAAAAGTAATATTAAAGCCTCACCGAGCTTACTTTGGGTACCATGTACTTATTAATCAATTAGCAATTAGTTATTGCAAATAATAGAGCTTTTAACTGCTGTTTTATTGCTATTTGGAAGAAACCGTAAGGTATTAAAGTACAGCAATATGACATTATTCAGAACACTGCCTTTTATATGAACATCTAATTTTTAAATTAAAACATTAAGACTATTAAAAATGTCACTAATGGCAGTATTATAATTTGCCAAGAAGCTTTAAAATGACAGCTGTCATTCTTCACTGAACACCTCCCTAAAAGATTTTAGATTTTCGAATTGCTAAAAAGTCTCCTTTTCACATACTCTTAAAGATAAATGTATAAATAAGATAATAGTGCTGTAAAAATTAAAACAAGTGGTAGTTAAGTGTTTACACAGAATAACAAAGCACATAAAGGACAACAATGTATAGTGCTGATATAAACATAGAAGCATAATGCATGGTACATATCAGCGCTCAGTAAGTATTTATAGGATAAGTAAATGAATAATGAAAAGATGACAGCCAACAAAACTTTTGTAAAATATACTAATTACCAACTATTAAAGATGATTTTGTATTATTTTCATTAATAATTTTATTTTTGTATTAGTATTTTAACTATAGTAGTAAACAGTTTATAAAAGGGAACTGTGACAAATAAACCAGTACATAAAAATGGGTACTAGAATAATTAAAAACAAATCAAAAGCAGGTATGTACATCTAATTTGTGTTTTGGTTTTGAGGTTTCACCTACTTAAAATCTTTAAAGACACTGCAAATTTAACTTCTGTCTTTGATTGGCTGAAGTGAATATAAAAAAACAACATGTTCATTGGACATGAGTATTCATCAAATGTACCAAATGGAGATTGGAGTTTGGGAGACATAAAAGGGAAAAAAGTTAATAAAGCACAAAAGCAGAGACATTCTTTACCCAACTTCCATGGCACAGCTCTTTTTGCAACAAAAACCAAGAACCAAGCAAACAATCACTTGTAAACTTTCTTTTTATCTATGGGAAGTATCACACATTTGAAAATATGGTGCAAAATGCAAAAGATTTTCCTAAAAATTGTGATTCTTAACATAAATTTATAGGATTAAGAGGTTGTCATCTATTCTTTCAATATTTAAACTCTTAAGTTCTAAAAGTAAATGAAAAGATTAGCTGCCAGCCTCTTGCACAAGAGAAGACATTATTAAGAGTAATTGATTAAAATTTACCACGTATTATGATATAAAATTCTTTACTAATAGTAATTCAGAATTAATTCAATTTACTCTCTGAGGATTTGTTCACAATGCTAATATTGTGTATTAGTTCCACAATGAGAGAATGCATTCTTTACACTAGAAAAATGCTATGCAGATTTTCTTCTACATTCTTTGTCTACAAAAAAAAAAAAAAATTGGATACATATTGTCAATATACAGTTGATATTCAGAAGAAAACAATTTTTTCTTTGTACTTCTATTGGTACTAAAATCCACAGAACAATATGAAAATTTGATAATATTCAGTTTTAAATTCTGTATCTAAGATGTAATAATTAAAACAAATAAGCTTCACTTGCTAACATGTCCTTTGAGTGAATCTGAGAATAACAGCTAAAAATGATAAATAACATATGTTCAAGATTGGAGAAAATAAACAAGACTTAGGCAAAAAGTTTCAGATTTTTGCTCTCCACAAAATCCATATAAGCTGCATACAAGCTTTAAGTTTAAATGGACTTACTAGAACCAGTGTTATTAAAAGGAATACACGCAATAATTCCCATCACACCCAGCAACACATCTGTAGTGTCATGAGAAATCATGGTAACAGAGAGATTCAGTGAAACTGGAAGGTAATCAAGATGATTAATTACCTGGAACTCATATGTGAAATAAATCAAAGTCGTGGGATGCTTAATTTAGAAAAGAGAATAGTTGGGAGAACAATTATTATTTTTTGGCCTCTAGGACTCCTTTTATATACTTAAAAGGGCTCCAATAATATTTTGTTTATATGAATTATATACCTAGAGATATTTACCATATCATAACATAAAAGGAAGAAAAATTTAAATACTCAATTTAAAATAAGCCAATTATACATTAATATAATTATTTAATGAAAAATAACTTTTCAAAGACAAATCTCAAGTAAGAGAGGCATTAATTAGCATTTTGAAAATCACTTTAATGTCTACCTTAGGAGCAGACAGCTGAATTGTAACATCTGTTCTTGAACTGAAACTGCTGAACTAGGTTGTTTTAATTGGAATATATAAAGAAAATTCATCATCATACAGATACGTAGCTAGAAAATAAAGCAACATTTTTAGTAGCTTTAATATTTTCATACCTGGGTTCATTAAAATCTGTGTCTATTTGCATTCATTAAAAACTCACTTTTCTCTTTGGTACTTTAAATGGAACTTTTACCCATTCATGTATGACTTAGAACACCATACATTGGTCATACAGAAAATGCTACCTCAAAGAGGTATATACATCTTCCAAATATTGATATACTATGTGATATTTCATCATACAATTTCAAAAAGCCGGAATTTGTTAATACCATCTACATGACAAGTTTTTAAATACTACTAGAGAAGTGTCAAAATCAATCAGATCGGTGGTAGACTCAACTTCTACAAAATTCTCATTTTCACTTGAAAGCTTGATATTTACTATGGGCAACATATTCTTAAAGTGGTAATTTCATTTTCAAGAAGATATTTGCCATACATATACTGAAGACTGAATAATCATAGTGTGTCATCTGTTATTATCCATTTAAAAGTTGTACCATGAATAAAGTGGCTAATTCATTTTATAACAGAAAGTATACAAGGGCTTTTCCTTAAGATAGGCATTGTACTGTTTGTAGCACAAGTGTTTATCTGTATTTGTTTTGATACATGAAACATAATGTCTATATAGGGTGGAGATTTTTAAATTTTTCATTGCATCACTAAGTAAAACTAGAGCTTTTTTATTTTAAACTTTGGAAGGAGGTGAAGGATATAAATATTAGTAGCCCACTCCTTCATTTGTGCTAAGATGCCAGGGTTTTATCACAACTGTTTTGCAGCATCAGTGTAAATGTCAACGAAGTGAGTAGGGCAAATAAAAAGCGTATAATTATACAAGTAACTTTGCAGACTTCCTAAGAAAATCTTAGCACCTTGCAAACAACTGAACTAGGTTACCAAACTGCCATTTCAAATGCTGCCACATAGAAGATGGCACACGGGCCGTGAGTAGACTTTGAATCAAAAGATAGAAATCACAAAAAAAGTACATTACCACCAAATTAACAAATTATCTTTATCCTCTTTTATAAACTGATATAATTTATAAACACAATTTGTCTTTTCCAGTTTGCAATGCTTTCTTTTACAAATGAAATGAGCAAAAATACATACTTTGACTGTCACCACCACACTCAAGACACCATGTCCACAATTCCCTCAGGACCCTTTACAGTTATCCTTTCTGACTTACCCTCTCTTTTCAAAAACCACTGATCAATTTCCTATTCCTACAGTTTTTTTTGGGTTTTTTTTTTTTTTTTTTTGCCTCCCTATAATGCTAATGGAATACGTAGTCTTGTGAAGCTGGCTTCTTTTACAAGTGTTGTTTATATTTCCTGGGTATAATTCTTTATCAGATATTTTCTGCAAATATTTTCTCCCAATCTATGGCTTGTCTTTTCATCCTCCTAGTAATACCTTTCAAAGAGCGGAATGTCTTAGTGTGGGAAAGCCCAACTTTATGATTTATTAAAAAATAGATCATGTTTTGTATAATACCTAAAGAAAAATTTGAACCATAGTTACAAAGATTTGCTCTTACATTTTCTTACAGAAATTTTAGACATTTTTGTTTGCAACTTCAGAACATGAGGTTATATTTGAGACTTGACAGTTAAATTTTGTATATAGCATAGATATATATCAAAGTTCTTTTTTAAACTTTACATATAAACATACAAGTATTCCAACATCATTTGTAGAAAAGACATGCATTATTCACAAGAAAAAGCTTTCTAAAAATCACGACTGAGTACCAGGTGCAGGGGCACACGCCTGTGAATCTAGGCACTTGGGAGGCTGAAAAAAGATGTGGAGCTCTGACAGTCCAGTCTTCAAACGAAGTTTCAAGGACAGCCTGACTGGACTACAAGAGCATGAGTCTGTCTCACAGAAGAACAAATCAAAGTATTTCGGATCAGTAAAGATCAGTCATGCACACATACACACATGTGCACGCACGCACACACACACACACACACACACACACACACACACAATTAGTTTAGTGAAAATTTTAAAAACCAAAGGTGGAATATCAACTGTTTAGTCTACTGATAAATGGCAGAATAGTAAACTATTCCAAATCTTACTCCATGAAATCTCCTCAGATGGGCTTAAAAGTCTTCCTAAATGTCCTGTCTCAACTTTCACCACTCTGAAGACTTTAGTCTTTATCTATTATGATTTATTAGATTTCCACATGATTTCTTTTGAATAAAATCATTTTTAAAATTAAAAATAACTACATTTAGTAACATGGTTAGGTAATACCTAAAGTTATATATTAGTTTTAAATTCTTATGATCCATTTTCAGAAAGTAGAAACAGAAAAATCATTAAAATTGATCTTTAAATAAGTCTAGTTCATAACTTAAGCCCTAAGCATTACCTACCTCAATTTAAAAGACACATTATATATGAATATTCAATAGACATCATAATGACTAATGCCTTTATTTCAATTAGGAGCCTAGCTTCCATCCAAATTCAGGTACAAACATCACATAAAACTTCTGGATAGTAAATAAAAATAATACACTAATATATTAATTCATATTACATAATAGTGATGCTAAACTGCTATATCCTTTGCTGTGCAGAAATTCATTTGATGTAGTGCCCTTTGTTCTATTATTTTCTGTATATTGGATCAATCTGCAGAACAGAAAAAAAAAAAAAGACAACTTTGCCAGCTACTTCTGTGACAGGGGATTAATATCAGAAAATATAAAGTATCCACCAAACTATAGGGCCAGAGATTTAGCTCAAGTGGTAGCATGACTATTTGGAAACACAAGGGCCCAATTTTTATCCCTTGTACCAGAGAAAAACAAAAAAAAAAAAAATTAAAAAGCCCAGTCAATAAATAAATGAGCGAAGAACTGAACAGACATTTCCCAAGAGAAACAGTACAAATGGCCAGTAAATATATGAAAAAATGTTCAACATTTTTAGCCATTAGGGAACCGTAAATCAACACTGAGATTCTATCCTGTCCCAGTCAGAAAGCTTGGTGAGAATGTAGGGAGAAAATAATCCTTTTACGCTGCTGGTGGGAATAAAAATTAGTATGGTCACTATCAGTATGGAGACTCCTCAAAAAAATAAAAACTACCAGTGCTTAGTGTATACCTAAGAGGTCAGCATCCCATAGATATACCTGCAATCTCATGTTTACTGTAGCACAATATACAACAGCCAAGACAGGGAAGTGGCCTAGGTGCCCAATAAAATTATATATGTGTATATAAATTTATAATGAATATATAAAACAAGAGTATTACTCAGCCATAAAAAGAATATAATTTTATCATCTGCAGAAAAATGGGTCTGGATGTGAGCAAAATAAGTCAGCCTCACAAAGACAATATCAAATGCTCTCCCTAATCTGTTTAATCTAAAAAGGAGACTATTATTAGACAAGAAGTAGTGAAGAAGAGGAAGAGGTTACCAGGGTGAGTAAAAGGGGGCATGCATATCATCAAAATACATTATACACACTGAACTTCCCACCCCAAAAAACAGGTGAAATCAAGGGATGGTTGGAGGAAATAACTCAAGCATGTTATGTACATGTATAAATCTGCCAAAATGAAACCTATTAATATGTATACAATATGTACTAATAAATGTTGTGAGAAAAAATAAATTCTTAATATACTATTTCTGTATTTAAAAAATTTGATTTACTTCACATTTTGAAATACAGTCCCATTACAAAAGGAGTAGTTAAGAGAAATATAAACATATCTGAAAATAGTCAACCATCTCTAAAATGGAAAGTATGCTTATAGTACTATTTTATTTCTTGTCAGTTCTTTCAGAGTTGGGAATATCACAATTTTTTTTTTTTGAGACAGGGTCTGGCTTTGTAGATCAGGTTGGCCCTGAGCTCAGCTTCAAACTCCCATCACAGCAATCCTCCTGCCTCTGCCTCCCGAGTGCTGGGATTACAGGCGTGAGCCACCATGCCTGGCACTATGGTATGTGGTACTGGTTGCTGCTGGACGTGAGTCTCCACACCCAGTATTGTATGTGGTTACCGAGGGATCAAACAAGGGCCCTTGCACTTGCAAGACAGGCGTTGGAACCACTGAGCTAAATCCCTGGCCCAATGTCACAATTTTTATGCTATTGTAAAATAAAAGCATCAATATCAAGTTACATCTGAAGTGACAGAACATACTGAAAAATTTTGTGATGGTTGTAGAAATTTTATGTACTACCAATGAACAAAAATTATTGATTCATTACTACTTCTAATTTAACTGATGTACACAAAGCAATGGTGTACATGTGTAATGTACAGAAACATACATACAGTAACATTAACTTTGGGTCGTTCCAGGAAAATTTAATATGCTTAATTTAGATAGTATCAGTAAGTATTTCATAAATAAAGAGTGTGATGGAGAAAATAAAAAATAATACTCATTAGGGGGCAGGGATTTAGCTCACTGGTTCCAGCATCTGCCTGGCAAGCCCAAGGTCCCAAGTTTAATGCTCAATAACCATATACCACAATGCTGGGCATGGTGGTTCATGCCTAAAATCCCAGCACTTGGGAGGCAGAGCCAGGAGGATTGCTGTGAGTTCAAGGCTGGTCTGTACTGTATAGAGTGAGTTTAGGGCCAGCCTAAACTACAGAAGTGAGACCCTGTCTCAAAAGAAAAAATAATAATAATATTCATTAGGAAAAAAGTGTTGGACTGAGCAAATTGGCCATATATCCTACCCAGTGTGATTCCAGGATCTGAAAAGACAACTCAGCTCTTCACTGAGAAAGTGCTAGCAGCAGCAAAACTGCCTGCAGGTCCACTCTGGAGGAAAAGAAAATTGGGGCACTTGGCTACTCTAAGACAAACAAGGAAAGAAACAAATAGCCACAGTGGCAACTGGCTGATTCCTGGCAAAAGGTCAACAAATCAAAGGGAATTTATGATGTCAAGTAGAGAACAGGTCCAGCCAAACTCTGCTCCGAGGTCCATCCCAGACCTTGACTAAAAGAGCCGGAGACACCTCCTCTACTGTGCTACCAGATACAGGGGCCTGGGCTAGTGGCAGGAAAGAAACACTCCCTCTCATTGGAACAGAAAACAAACACAAAAGGGCAACAAAGCAGCTGAGACCTGCAGATCTGTAGATAAATTCCAAGCCTTGCAGCCAGAAGCTTGCTTGAATCTCAGTGGACTTTGGCAACCTGGATATATAGGCTGTTGCCCATACTATCTATCAGTGATACATAGATGCTCTTTTTTGTTGTTGCTGTTCTTCTTTCTTCCCTTTAAAAACAAAAACAAAAACAGGGTCTCGCTTTATAGGTCAGGCTGGCCCTGAGCTCACTATGGAGCCCAGGCAAGCCTTCAACTCACAGCAATCCTCCTGCCTCTGCTTCCCAAGTGCTGGGGTCACCGGTGTGAGCCAGCACACCAGGCACTGTTGAATATGGTTACCACAGATTGAACTTGGGACCTTGTGCTTGCCAAGCAGACATCAGAACCACTGAGCTAAATCCCCAGCTCTTTCTTCCCTTTTATTCTTTTCTTCTTTACTTCTCTCATTTCTTGTCTATGCTACTGTCCTACATTTTCTTTTCTCAACTGTTCTTATTCTTATAGGAGGATGAATAGTTTCTAGCTGCCCTGATGCTGCTAGTTTGCTATTTTGAGTTTGTTCCTTCTATCTCATTTCCTTCACTCTTTACCAGTTTCCCAAGGTTCACATGAATTTCCTGTGTCCTTTTGCCCTACTTCTAACTCTTCTCTCTCCTTTTATCTCTTCCCCATGCCTCCTTCTTAGAGGGTAATGCTGCTATAATGAAGGACTTGTATATGGTAAACATATTTCTGGTTAGTCATTAATTTTGATACGTGACCACAAGTCTAGTTCATGAAGTTAAAAGTGTCAGAATAGTGCCTACCACATTCTGTCCTCCTCTGGACTATATTTGACACAGTTGTTGATAGTGACTTTATTAATGTGTCTAAGGTAACACAATTATACTCATCAAGGGTCTTCTCTGATATTCCAAAACTTAGATTGCTCAAGAACCATTACATCCTGGAGGCCAAGGCCCAACTATACCTGGACAATGACCCAGGAGTAGTCATTTCCTAAGAATTCGAAATATTTGCAAGAAAGACATTTGCAATAAGCATTTTTAAGCAGCAACTCAGGAATTAAACCAAAAATATCATTAACAACTATCATAGAAATGAGAAAAAAATAAAGACACAAACCCAGAATTCTAGATCAACAAAGGGAAATATGTGGAGTAATGGAGATGGAACAACCTGAAACTCTTAGCACATGGACCCTCTGAACAGGCAACAAAAGAAGACCTAGAAAAAAATGGAATGAGAAATAAGTTATCAGATAAGAACAGACATAATGTCCAGAGTGAAAGAACACAGGAACATGATGGAATCCCAGTGTATGAAAGTAATAGAACCCAATAAACAGAATGAAATAGATTTCTAGGACATTATAAACTCCATTATAAGCTTATTAAAAGCCCATGTTAGGACAAAGTATCAGATACAGAAGATAGGATTTCAGTTAGTGACTTAGAAAGGAAAGATTTCTTTAAAATGGCCAGGGAACATGAAAAATCAATCAAGCAGCTGCTAGATAATTCAAAGAAGAATAACAAGACTGGAAATCAGTAAAGAAACATGAAATAGTGCAAACAACATTAAAAAAAAAAAAAACTGTTCACATATATTATGGCAGAAAACTTCCCAAGCAAAGAAAAGAATTCAACATACAGAGAAGTGAGACATACAAGACTCCAACAAGCCATGATCAAAAAAAAAAAACCAAAACTCTACATCTAACTATATAAGTCAAGATTTCAGAAACCCAACAAATGAATAAAATATTGGAAGCAATTAAAGAAAAGAAACAAAGCACAAAGAAAAGACACAAAGGAAACAAACAAAGGAATTATAATGGACTTTTCAACACAAATCTTCAAGGAGAGCCTGGTGTGAAGTACTTCAGACCCTAAAAGCAAACAACCTCCAATGTCCATTGATGCATCCTGCAAAAGTATCTTTCGAAATCAACGGAGAATTGTATTTCCATGACAAAAAACATCTGAGAAACTTCATGAATACCAAATCAGCACACCAAAAAATCCTAAATAATACCCTAGAAAAAGACAGTGAGGGTCACAACTCCATGAAATCTAAAAGAATAAACAATCATAAATATGTGTACACCAAATGCTAGTGTGCCCAACTATATAAAACAAGTATTAATGGATAAGAAAAACCAAATAAAATACTAATGCAATACTAGTAGGGGACCTCAATACCTGATTATCACAAATAGAGCAACTGGACAAAAAATCAAAAGTGAAATACCAGAACTAAAGCAGACTTTTGAACAAATGGACTTAATAGATGTCTACAGAGTGTTCCATCCACACAATCAGAATGTACATTCTTCTCAGCTGCACCTGGGTCATTCTCCAAAATAGACCACTTGCTAATTCACAGAACATGTTTAAATAAATGCAAAGGAACTGAAGTCATCCCCTATATATTGGAGATAGATAGCAGAAGCCACAAGCACTTCATTAACACATGGAACTTGAATGACATCCTCCTGAAAAACCAATGAGTCACAGAGAAAATTAAAAAAGAAATAAAGCAGTTTCTATAATTAAATGATAACACCAGTAACACATACAGGAATCTATGGGACACAATGAAAACAGTTCTCTGAGGGAAATTCATAACACTGAATGCTCATACTAGCAAAACAGGGCTAGTTCAAATAAACCTAATGCTGAACCTCAAGCTTCTAGAAAAAAGACAAACACAAAGATCATACAAAGGAAGAAACAGCAAGGATCACAGGAGAAGTCAATGCAATGGAGACTAACATAATGAGACCAAATCAATCAATTAATCAATCAAAGAGTTGGTTCTTTCAAAGAATAAACAAAATCTATAAACCCTGAGCTAACTTCATCAAAAAAAAGGGAAGAAAGGCTCACATCCATGTAATTAGAAAGGAAAACGGTAAAGTCACAACAGATCCAGCAGAAAGACGATAATCAATAAGCATGTTGAGAACCTGTACTCCAATAAGATGAAAAACAGAAAGAAATAGACAGAATGCTAGACACACATATGAATTACCAAAGTTGAAAGAAGATATAAAAATTATAAACATCCCAATATTAATCAGTGAAACTGAAAATATAATTAAGAACTCCCCCCAAAAAAGAAAAGACCTTGTCCTGATGGTTTCACTACTGAATTCTACAAGGAATTTAGGGAAGCACAAATGGCATTACTTTTCAGATTTTTAAATGAAATTACTTTTCAGATTTTTAAATGAAATTGAAGGGAAGCAATACATTCAAATTCATCTTGGAAACAAGCATAAGTATCCTGATTCCAAAAACTGAGAAAGACCCAACCAAAAAAGAGAAGTACAAGTCAATCTCCCTAATGAAAAGAGAAGCAAAAATCCTCAATAAGATAATGGCAAACAGAATACAGAGGATCATCAAGAAGATCATACCCACTAACTGAGTTGGATTTATCCCAGATGCAAAGATGGTTCTACATATAAAGCAATTAATATAATACTATTTTAACAGTTAAGGACAAAAAACACACAATCATCTCAATGCCGAAAAAGTACTTGACAAAATCCAACACTCATTCATGATAAAACTCTATAAAAAATTGGAATAGATGGTCTCTACCTGAACATGATAAAAGCAATCTATGACAAATCAACAGTTAACATCATACTAAACAGTTATAAAATGAAATCTTTCACACTGAAATCAGAAACAAGACAAAGATGTTCACTATCACTACCTTCCTGTTCAATATAGCTTTGGAAACATGAGCCATAGCAATCAGACAAGAGAAAAATATAAAAGGTATAAAAATAAGAAAAGAAGAAATTACACTATCACTTTTTGTTAATGACATGAAAATCTATATAGAAGACCACTAACATTCCACTAAAAGATTGCTAGACTTTATTGTCAGATTCAGTAAAGTAACTGGATATAAGGTCAACATTGAAAAATCAATAGCCTTCTTGTACATGAATAATACACTTACTGAGGGAGAAATTAGGGCAATTCCTTCCACAAAAGCATCCAAAAAAAAGAGAGAAAGAGTGAAATACATAGGAATTCATCTAAAGAAGAAAGAAAGTTAAAGACTTCTACTTTGAAAGATAGACGGGGATATCAAAAAATGGAAAGACATTCCTTGTTCCTGGGTAGAAAGGACTAATACACTGAAAAAGGCCATACTTCCAAACATGCTACATAGATTCAATGCAATTCTAATTGAAATCCCAATACCATATTTCACAGAAATAGACAAAATAATCCAAAAATTCATCTGGAATCAGAAGAAACCAAGAATAGCAAAAGCAATTCTAAGAAATAAAGGGCCTGGGATATAGCTCAGTGGTTCTGGCACCTGTCTTGCAAGCACAAGGACCAGGGTTCGATTCCCCGGTAACCACATACAATACTGGGTGTGGAGACTCAGCCCAGGAGCAATCAGTACCACATACCACAGTGCCGGGTGTGGTGGCTCACGCCTGTAATCCCAGCACTTGGGAGGCAGAGGCAGGAGGATTGCTGTGATGTGAGCTGGAGGCTGAGCTCAGGGCCAGCCTAAACTACAAAGCGAGACCCTGTCTCAAAAAAAAAAAAAAAAAAAAAAAAAAAAAAAAAAAAAAAAAAAAAAAAAAAAAAAAAAAAAAAAAAAAAGAAAGAAATAAGGACATGGCAGCGGGTATGACAATCCCCAACTTGAAACTATACTACAAAGCCACTGTGATAAAAACAGTATGGTACTGGCCAAGATACAGACCTAAGGATCAATGTAACAGACCAGAAGATGTGAAAACAACTCCAAACACACGAAGCTACCTCATCTTTGACAATGGAGCCAAATACCCTCAGGGAGCAAAAATAGATATTTTAATAAATGATGCTGGAAAAACTGAATTTCAGCTTGCTAAAGATTAAAACTGAACTTACATCTTTCACCTTGTACTAAACTGAAATAGAAACGGAAAGATCTAAATATTAAAACAGAAATACAGAAACTTCTGGAAGATAGAATTCTTAGAGACACTGGCATAGTTTTGTTTCATGAACAAAATGCCAGCAGCATGGAAACTAGCAGAAATAATTAGCAGTTATAATCACTTCTTATTAAGTACAGCAGAAACTTATATGATACAGCTAATGTATGATGTAACATTATAATGTACAGCTAAACCACCAACAGAGCCAAATCTACAATATGAGAAAAAATTTTTACCAGCTGTTCCTTAGACAAAGGACTACTACTTAGAAGATATAACAATCTTAAAAAAAAAAAAAAAAATCAGACCCTTCAAAATTAAAGACAATTCAAAAACGGACATCTGAGGGCCGGGAGTTAGCTCAGTGGTTCCGGCGCCTGTCTTGCAAGCGTAAGGGCCTGGGTTCAATTCCCCAGTAACCACATACAATACTGGGCGTGGAGACTCACGCCCAGGAGCATCCAGTACTAACATACCACAGTGCTGGGCATGGTGGCTCACACCTGTAATCCCAGCACTCAAGAGGCAAAGGCAGGAGGATTGCTGCGATGTGAGTTTCAGGCTGAGCTCAGGGCCAGCCTGAACTACAAAGCGAGACCCTATCTCAAAAAAAAAAAAAAGGATATCTGAAATGAAGAGATTTTTGATTTTGATTTTTCAGATCAAGAAGTAAAAGCATAAAATAAACATATGATGAAATGTTCAACATTATTGATCATTTGAGAGATGCAGATGAAAACAACACTGAGATTCCACCTCACTCCAGAAATAATGGCTGCTATCAAAAAATCAACCAATAATAAATGCTGGCAGGGCTTTGGGGAAAAGGGAACGCTTCTCCACTGTTGGTGGTAATGTAGAATGTACAACCTTGTAAAAATCAGTGAGAAGATTCTTCAAAAAACTAGAACTAGAGATCCCATTTGACCCATCTGTTCTTTTTTTGGGTATCTTCCCAAAAGAATTGTAAGCATCATACCACAGAAATATATGCACATCCACGTTTACAGAAGCACAGTTTGTTATAGTTAAATCTGGGAACAGCCAAAATTTCCATCAACTGGAAACTGTATAAAGAAGATGTGGGTTTTTTTGTTTCTTTTAAATAAAATGGAATATTAGTCATAATGAATGACAGAGACATTTATACTTGGATGCATCTTGAAGCCACATTCATGAGTGAAATAATCAAGACATACCATATTATTTCTCTAGTATGAGAAACTGAAAGTGTAACTGAGGTCCAAAATGTATAAATAGATATTAGGAAATAGGAAGAAAATCTTCAAAGGGGAAGGGGAACTGAGAGGGGGACAGGAATCTCAAAGAAGGGAAAGAAAAAATTCAAAGGTAAAGAAACAAAGATTATATAGAGACAGGCTTATGTATGCAGGGACTAGAAAGGGGTCAGAGGAATGAGAAAAAACAAGAATCAAGTTATATTACGTACAGCTACAAATTGCCAATAATGAATGTGAAAACAGTGCATATTTAAAACGTACCAATGAAAAACAAGTGTTCCAATTACTACTTATTAATATCACAAAATTGAAGAAGCCTTAAATATTTGTAGCTGATACTATCTGATATAATGGTTTATAGAAATTATTTTTGTGAAAGTACTTAAAATTTATGTCTACTCTAAAACACTATACTGATTAATGCAAAAAATAACCCTGAAGGAAGTCACAGAAGCATGTAGCAGAGAATTCTTACCAATTTTTCATCAACTGTTATAAGTTGTGTGTCTTGAGTTTGGTCCTGTGCCAACTTCCATGTGGATGTGCTCAACAACCTGCAGTGCGAGATTTTCAGTTAAAAACAATCTGCACAATGAGAAAAGAGCAGACAAATCTTCCATAAACAAGCTACTTTAACAATATCTGTCTTATTAAAAATAAAAAAGAAAGAGAAGAGGGCACAAAAGTCCTTTTTCTCTCCAATTAGTTCTGTCTGCTGAGTTTTTGGCAGACTCTCACTTGACAGTTCACAACAGGCAACATTTTATGTCGGTCCACAAGCTCTCTGTCACAAAAAGGCCACCAGTGACAAGTACTATACTGCTCTCTATGAGGGTACAGAGGCTGGTTTGTCATGACCAGCTAAAAAATGCGAAACTCTATCAACTGTTCTGGAATGCTGATTCCTAAATGATGGCATCAGAAAGCAGGGAGGAGGGGCCTCAATCACAAGAAAGTTTCTTCACGCTAATCTCAAAGCAAAAGTAGCTTTGGTAGTAATGATTTCTATGATTATTTTAATGTTATTAGCTTTGTCTTATATCCTATTTGCAAAGTCAGACAAAGTCATGATGAAAGTCACATTAGAAATAATAAGTTGGAAATAACAAGCACAGAATCTAGCTTCTTATATTAGAAACTTCTGATCTCACTATAAAAAATTACTTAAAGCCAACAAGCTATTTCATGTGTACTTTTTCATACTAATAAGTGTCACAGTAATAACCTGATTGTAAAAATATAGCACTGTGTAAACTACTGAAACAACTTGTGTAGATCGCTTGCAAATTTTCAAACCAAATGTATAGCATTCAGTTCATTTTTTAACACAACCATCATTATCACCTTCACAATTTGATGTAGTATGATCTGCAACTTTGTTAAAGTTGAACTGTTAACAGCTACACCTGACCTGTACACAGCTTTATAGGAAATCTGCTAATAAAGATAACTAATAACACACAAGGACTTAGCATTAGAAATATTTTTTAAAAATTGATCAATATTAAAGACAGTTATATAAAAATAATTTACTTGAACAATTAAAATACACTTTCCAGTTGTTAAAATAACAAAGTATAACTATGTATCTTTCAAATGTTTTATTCAAGAAGTTATTAATATCAGTAACAAGACACAAAATTTCAGATAACTTTAACACATACTGCAAGAGAAACACAAATGATGAAAATTCATGAAAACTTCAAATATCAGAAAATATAGCTATTATTTTCTAAATAGCTCCTTTAGTAAAGAGGCATTAAATAGTATAAATTATCACATTAAAACTTAAATCCTTGGGCTATGTGATTTTAGGCTACACAGTGGATTTAATTTAAGCAATCATCTTTTAAGTTGTATAATAAAATCTTAAACTATACATTAAGTATAGTCCACAGTAAATTTTTTAATTTATAAAATTATACATAGTATCTGTTTTAATAATTTTGGATAAACCTCTAAGAATAGTGAAAATGTAAGATCTTTTATAGATGTAAAATTATCCATTATTTCCTACCCAAATGAAAAATTTTTATGAATCTGTAAGTAAAAATTAACACAATTTAAAAGATAATACAAAATAATCCTCCCAGAATGCTCAATATCAAAGCTAGTTTTTTACATGAAGAAAAACTTTTACAATATGCTAGCCTGCACAGAGATATGTAGAGTTTTTCATTTTTAGTGATGAACAAGTACCTAAGTAAAAGAGCACATACAGTGTGTCCGTGTACATAAGGCTCTTTTACTAACAAACTATCCCCTAAATAATAATTACAGACACCAAATCTCAAATGTGGAGAGATTCTAGACAGACTGATTGTAGACAGACTGTAAGGGAAGGTCAGTCTCAATTTTGAACAGACTAGTAATCACATCTATGACAGGACTTGGGGTATAGCTCAACGGTAAGGTACTTGTCTAGCAAATGGAATTTTGGGCTCAACCCCCAATATTTAAAATGTGGTTTTTTTTAATCTATATAAAAGTTTAGATTAAGTATGAATTATAAATCAAATGTTTGTTCATTAACTTGTTTAATATATCACAGCAGTGAATAGTATTTTTAATAGAGTAAAAATTTCATGAAATAAGAAAATTAGAAAACTAAAAAACATAGAAGAAAAATAAATTAAGCTATTACTTAAATTCCCAAACTCCTAAACCAATCATACTGTAAATATAGTATGTCAGTTGGGACAAGGAGAAAACATTTATAGTAGAGAACAGTTAGGGATCAATATCCAAAATAGGTAAGTCTCCACAAATCGGTAAGCATGGGTTAACTCTTAAATTTTAAAAGAAGTACTCAAAAACAAAGAACCTCACTAAAAGTATGAAAAGACCCTGTAGTGACATCTAAAAATGATATACAATTAACAAATAAGCACAAGAAGATGCTTAATATTACTAAGAACTAGGGAGATGCAAATCAAAACACTGTAAGCGGGTCTGGGGATTTAGCTCAGTGGTTCTGGCACCTGCCTTGCAAGTGCAAGGTCCCCAGTTTGATCCCCATCCCCGTAACCAAATACCATAATGCTGGGTGTGGTGATTTATGCCCAGCCCACCAGCAATCAGTACCACACACCACAATGCTGGGTGTAGTGGATCACACCTATAATCTCGGGTAGAGGCAGAAACAGAGGCAGGAGGACTGCTGAGTTTGAGGCTGAGCTCTGGACCAGCCTGAACTACAAAGTGAGACCCTGTCTAAAAAACAAACAAACAAAAACCAAAACCACAATAAGATGCTCTTTCAGGGACCGGGGATGTAGCTCAGTGGTTCTGGTGCCTGTCTTGCAAGCGCAAGGACCTGGGTTCCATCCCTGGTAACCACATAACAATACTGGGTGTGGAGACTCACCCCAGCAGCAACCAGTACCATATACCACAGTGCCGGACATGGTGGCTCACACCTGTAATCCCAGCACTCAGGAGGCAGAGGCAGGAGGATTGCTGTGATGTGAGTTGGAGGCTGAGCTCAGGGTCAGCCTGAACTACAAAGCGAGACCCTGTCTCAAAAAACCTTAAAAAAAAAAATGCTCTTTCATATCCTTTAGGATGGTAGTGAAAAAACAGGATATAAATGTTCACCAGCAATGTAGGAATGTTAGACCCTTTATAGGAATCTAAAATGACAGGGCCAAGTGGAAAATAGTATGGCAGTTTCTTTAAAAATTAAACACAGGATTATCACATGAGACAATAATTCTATTATTAGCTATATATCCTAAATAAATAAGACTATGGACTTGAATACTTATACACCAATACTTGTCGTAGCATTATTTAGAATAGTCAAAAGCTAAAATATCCAATAAATTAATAATCACAATTCACTAGGCAGTATAAACACTAAGTGCACATGTAGAAATAATGGCAATTAGTTACTTTATTTTTTCCTTAAAAATTTGCATTTCTAGTGAATACATTTTTTACTCAATGTTACTTCCTAAATAATATAGTACAACAAATACTTATATAGTATGTACATTGAATTAGGTATTCTAAGTAATCTAGAGATGATCTAGGATATATAGGAGGATAGAAATAGGTTAGATGCAAATATTATACTTTGTATTATAGTTTGATCCTCCATGGATTTTTTACTATTATTTTAAAAAATGTTATTAGTACATACATGTTTGCAGGACATGCAGTTTACAATCATCTTGTGGTCTGGGTACAAGTATATAAAATAACATCTTTTTTCTTTTAAATCCCCTTCCTCCCCTTCTCCCTTCCTCTTCCTATTCCCCATTTTCATTCTTGTTGATATTATTAATCTTAGCTTATGTTATGGCATATAATAGTTACATTAATTGAGGTTACTAGTTCTAATTACTTCCCCTCCCCCTTCTTATCCTTTACTCCTGTTTCCTTGAACCATTCCCCTACGACAAGAGATCCAACTCCTTGTCTCTTTCTAGTCATCTTTTATCATTTTCCTTGCCTCCCTCAAATGAAGGATATGACAGATATTACGTTATTTAAACTAATGTGTCTGGTTTATCTCACTCAACATTGTATTTTCCAGGTGCATCCATTTTTCTATAAATCTCTCAAATTTGTGACAATACCTGAGTGCTATTCCATTATATAGACAGAGATCACATTTTCTTTATCCAATCATCTGTTGACAGGTATACATGTTTCTAGGATTTAGCTACTACAAATTGTGCTGCTATAAATGTTGGTATGCATGTACTGCTAAGCGTATGATGTCTTAAGCTTTGGGGGGTAAGAGACCTAGAGGGGCCATATGGAATTTCTGACTTCAATTCTTTGGGAAATCTGCAAGCTGACTGCCACAATGGCTGTATTAGTTTACATTCTCATCAACAATCAAAGAGCGTTCCTTTTTCACCACAGCTATGCTGGAATTTGTTTCTGTTTGATTTCTTAAGAACTACTATTCTTTCCAGAATAAGATAGAATCTTACTGTTGCTTCAATTTGCATCTCTAGTGGTCAGAGATGCTGAACATTTTTTTCATGTATTTGTTAATCATTTTATACTTTGCTGTTTAGTACCTATTTTTGAAAAACTTAAAAAACTTTGTTTGGCTCATGAATTTACTTTTGTTTTGTTAACTGGTTTGTTCACACAACCAGGTTTCTACAGTATCATTCTTAATGTTGTGCCAAAAGGATAATCTAAGGACTGATCCTGATTATGATTAATTGCCATTTTAAAGTCAGGTATTTAGTTTTCTAAATGTAAATTCCCTATAAGAGAATGGGTATCAAAATCTCTTAGTCATAATTCTAGATTTTTGTTTTTGTTTTGTTTTTTTGGCACTGGGGATTGAACTTTGTGCTTATGAGGCAGGCAGCAGAAAATCACTGGCGCCTTACAGCCCCTGGTTTTGCAATTTATCAGCTAACTATGAGCAAATCTCTTATATTTCCGCATGTAACTTGCATTCTTTGTTAACTGGTAAAATAACAAACTTGCTGCTCTGAAATTTCTTTCAATAATGATACTCTGGCCACATGATTAATAAGTGAGTATAGGAAATGCTACATAATAAATGCTCAACTCAAGAAACTGTTTTCTTTAAAAACCTATGAAGTTGTGCCGGGCGTGGTGGCTCACGCCTGTAATCCCAGCACTTGAGAGGCAAAGACAGGAGGATTGCTGTAATGTGAGTTGGAGGCTGAGCTCAGGGCCGGCCTAAACTACAAAGCGAGACCCTGTCTTTAAAAAAAAAAACCTATGAAGTCATAACTTTCAAAAGCATATATACACAAAAGTTTATTCATTAATGGACACTGGGTTATATTTGCTAAAAATGTGTATTTTTCCTGTTTTAAAATTTTTATTGGTACATTTTTATCATTATGATCATATTCACCATAGGAAATTGGTACCAATACATAATATATCTTAATATTTACACATGTCCCCCCTTTCCTTCAACTCTTCTTCCCCTCTCCATTTACAAAAGTTTATTTCTATTTTTTCCTTTTTTTTTTTAGAATTCTTGTTCCTTTCTTTCCTGTCCTCCAACCTCTTTCATTATTCCTCTTCTCATTTTTTAATAGTTTTTTCCTTCTCTCTTATATCTATTTTACATTTTGTTCCTTATTTATCCTTTGGGTTTCTCATACAAGAAAAATAATGCAATATTTAAATGTCCAATTTACTTCACATAAAATTATGTTCTGAATGTGTATCCATTTACCTACAAGTGTCTGAAGTTTATCGTTCTTTTTGGGAGAGTAGTATTTCAATGCATATATCCACTAATTCTCTTTAACCATTCATCCAGTGATGGCATGTGTTTCTTTTTGAGTGAGGTTTTTCAGCTCATTTGTGCAAATATCTAGGAGCACAATTGCTAGTCCCATGTTAAAACTGCTTTAACTTCATAAGAAACTGCCAGATTATTTTCCTTGTATCATTTTCCTTTTCCCATCAGCTATGAATGAGATTTTTTGTTCTTTTCTTTCTTGCCAGTACTTGGTTGGTCAAGATTTGGGATCTCTAACAGATATTTTAATTTTTAATTTTCTAATTATATATGTCATTGAACAACACAAGCCAACCCACTCCACTGTCTGTTATGGTGCTAGAAATTGAACATAGGTCTTTGAAGGTGCTAGGGAAGTACATTACCACTCAGCTATATCCACTGCCTCTGTTCAGATCTTTTGTCCACTTTTGTGGTGGTGGTGGGGGGGGGATGAACTCAGAGCCTTGTGCATGCTGAGCACATTTTTTGCCCGTTTTACCATTGTTTTTAAGAGTTCTTTGTATATCGTAGATGCAATTTTTTATTAGCTATGTGTTTTGCAAATTTTTTTCTCCAGTGTGTGGTTTTCCATTTCATTCTCTTCACAGAATACTGCACAATGAAGAGGCTTTTAATTTTAATAAAGTACAACTTACCCATTTTTTTCAGGGTTCAAACTTTTGGTATATTTACCAAAATATTTATTAGGAACATTTAGTAGGACCTTCTTTTATTTGCCTCATCACAGTTTTCTACATTTAGAACTATAAATACTGTTTTTTAAAACCTGTTTGTATTCTGAGATGACAACTTTCCCAGGTTGGCCTAAAAGTCCTGAGCTCAAGTGATTCTCCTGCCCTAGATTCATGGACAACAGGCACAAACTGTGTCCGAGTTATAAATACTGTTTGACTTTGCATTATTTCTATAGCTTTAGGGATCACACATTCCAGGCAAGTACTCTGCCACAATTACATCATCAGCCCTATTTAAAAACTTCAAGACTTTATCTCACTAACTTGCCCAGGTTGGCCTCACATTTATAATTCTGCTTCAGCCTCCCTGAGTAGCTGGAATTACAAGTATGTGTCATCACACCCAGCATAAATAGTTTTTAATAATTCAAAATGCACTATTTAGAATGTTTTAAATGGTAAAAAAAAAACTAAAAAATTTTAAAATAATATATGAGCATAAAGAGTACACAATTCTCTTTTTCTAGAGCAAATTGATCTTATCAACTAGTAATTTTGTCAAATGCCTGTGCCTCCAAATTTCTATGACAAACCTCCCTTGTATTAAAAGCTCAAGGCTATGTCTATTCTTCCTAGAATCTGTGCTCTGTGATATTTGATCAGTATAAGACAATAGAAATGAGGCTGTGTTTCCTGGGTCAGGACTTCTAAAAATTAGCAGCTGCCACTTCTTATCTCTTAAGACACCGCTTCCTGGGATGTCTCACTCTTGGCACCCAGCTATGATGCTGTGAAGAAGACCAGGTGATCCCATAAAGAGGTACGTGAGAAGAACACAAACTGACAGCCAAGGCCACGTCACCAGGCATGTGAGTAAGTTACGTTAGAAACAGAACCTCTAGCTAGAGTTGAGTTACTCCAGCAGACACTACATTGAGCAACACACTTCTCTGCCAAAACCTGTCCTAATTACAGATTTGTCAACAAAATAGTTAAATACTGAGTGGTCTATACTGGAATGGTAATATATTTTTCCCTCCTTCTGATGTATTATCAGCTGTATATTTTAAAAATTCATACAAATAATGAGTAAGGTTTTATACACACGGAAATAAAATAATTTCAAGGGTTCAAATGTGATCTGTTGGAATTTTAGATAAAATTCATAATCCTACAGAAGTCCTTAAGAAATTAATCTTTAGTCTTTGATTAGAACTATTATATTAATTTTCAACACATTAAAACTGAATGAACTTAAATTCACATTAAATCAGAAAGTGTTACCTATAATTCCAGTACTTGAGAGGCTAGAGGCAAGAAGATCACTTCAAGCTGAGAGGTATTTTGGACTACAGAACATTCAGAGAAACTCTCTCTCAAACAATGGGAAAGGTGGACAGTGGCAAAGATCCTATAAATGCTTTTATTAAGTTCAAAGGAAGGAACTGTGAAGACAAGTCATTTAAAATTTCTTTATACAATCTAATTTCCTTTATTCTAACTCAGATTTTATTACAGTAATTTTTTTTTTTTTAAGGTTTTTTGAGACAGGGTCTCGCTTTGTGGTTCAGGCTGGCCCTGAGCTCAGCCTCCAACTCACATCACAGCAATCTTCCTGCCTCTGCCTCCTGAGTGCTGGGATTACAGGCGTGAGCCACCACGCCCGGCACTGGTATGTGGTATTGGTTGCTGCTGGGGTGAGTCTCCACACCCAGTATTGTTATGTGGTTACTGGGGATTGAACCTGGGTCCTTGAGCTTGCAAGACAGGCGCCGGAACCACTGAGCTATATCCCCGGCCCCTTTATTACAGTAATTTTTAATTCTTACCTATAGTATTTAGCCTCATCTTAAAGTGTTCTGTTGCTCAAAACAGTAAAAAATAAGGATTCCCTGCCTCTTGAGGTCTTTTTTTCCCTCTTGTACCATGTAAACTTGTACCATGAACTAATAGCAGTTGTGCCTCTGAACACAGCTCAAACCAAAAATTGAAACTAATTCTTTGAGTGTTATCCAACAAAGGTTGGTAAAGACAGACTTGGTTAACTATGCTCACATATCAGATTTTGGAAAGAAACTAAAAAGTATTGAGGAAGAGAAAGTGGGCAAGGCATTGAAGGGTGGTAATGAAGAAACTGGAACATAGGACAGAAACTGTAAAAGAGAAAGAGGGTTAGGGACATAGCTCAGTGTTACAGCACCTGCCTAGCATATTCAAAGCCTTGGGTTCAATCTCAAAAAAAAACCAAAACAAAACAAAATTAAAAAGCCACAAAAAAGGAAAAGAGAGAAGTAGATCTAAACTTAGAGCAGCAACAGGTAATTTAAATAATATATATGAGTAAAATGAGAGGAATAAAAAATACAGATTCATGATGAGAATATCTATAAGATACAAAAAATATACTTAAAAGTTCATAGTAAGTGATACTATTAAAATACATGGCCATAAAAAAAAAATGCAGTACCTCTACTAGTTTAGAATGCCTTACATTCTAATGCCTCAGAAATAACTGTATTGCTGTACTTTAGATATGTTATCTAGGTAACTAAATAAATTGGGAACAAATTTTCAATTAAATGTAAATTATGAATACAATAAAAATAAGTAACAAAAAACCTATCAACCTTTTATGAAATTAGATAATTACCTTTGAGAAGAAATTCACAAAAATAACCAAGAAATTTTAGAAACAACAGTGAAGTAGAATATACCTTGTTAGATAACCTGGTATAGTAATTAAAACATCGTTATCATGATATTAACAAGAGCATGGGCACATAAACAATACAGACTGTGGTATAAAAACAAATCACATATATATGTAGATATACTGCAAAATAATTTAAAAGTATTGATAAAAGTCAAATATTGAAATGGCTATTCTTTTACAGAAGAAAAATGAATTCTTTATAAAAGTTAAATTGTATAAAAAAATTCTACATGGATTTAAAATCATAAATAAATGCAAAATAATTATGTATACCAAAAATACTGAAATGAATGTGAGCCTTTTCAGTAACTTTTGGGTAAAGTCTTCCAAATTATGACAAACTATCAAAGAAAATTTTTGAACAAGAAGTCTAAACAAAAATAAAGGAAAAGTCAGAGAAAGTACAACATATAGCACATAAAATACTTATATGTATTATATATAAATTGTGTATGATATATATATATATAAATTGTATTACACACACACATACCCAAGAACATCATTCCAAAAAGGGAGATGGAAAACAGAACATACAATCAGAATAGATATCAATATCATATATATCAAGAATTATTGAACACACTTTTCCACTGCTGAGATATAATTCTGGACACTCACAGCATAAAAAGAGGAACAGTTTAATTTTGCCCACTGTTTCAGAGAATTCAGTCCATGGCAGACTGGCTCCAGGGCAGAACTGTTGTAGTAGAAAGGTATGACAGAACAAAGATACTTAGTTCTTATTGCCAGGAAGCAAAGCAGGGGAGAAGTATTACTTTACTAATCCTCTTGACAGCGCCCAAGTCAACATTACACAATTACCCCTTACCAGCACCAAAAAATGAATTATCTAATGGTATCATTTAAAAGGGAATGTCAGAGTAAAATAAAAAATAATAAACTATATGTCACCTAAAAGAAACTAATTTTACAAACTGGAGCATAAAATTTGTCTACCATACATAAGAGACTGGGTTCAATCCCCAGAAGCACACACACATACACTTATGCATGCACACATGCACACATACACACACACATGCAGAGTAGGAAGATGGAAAGACATACCATGCTCAAATTCCAAATTTCACTGCAGTAGCTGTATTTACCTCAGAACTTCAAAATAAAAAAGTCTACTGGGGATGAAGAGGGATAAAATGGTGAAAAGGTTAGTTCTGTAACAAGACAGAACAATCTTCAATGTGCACCTATCTAAGAAAAAAAAGAGTGCCAAAATATGATAGGCAAAAACTGACAGAACTGCAGGGAAAAATCCATTATCATAGTTGGAGACTTCACTATCCTAATAGGAATTATTAGAACCAGCTGGCAGAGTATCAGGAAGATATAGTTAAAACCAAGCAACACCATCAATGAACAACTGCATTCAACAACTTCATTCAACAGCACAAGGTACATTCTTCTTAAACTCAAGTGAAACATTCACTTAGACAGACCACATTCTGGATCATTAAAACAATTTTAACAAATTTAGAATAGAAACTACACAATGAATTAAACCAGGTGACATATGTAAAGGTATTTTATATCTTATGTCATTTGGAAACTGCAAATTAAAATTAGAGCAATAATGAACTATTATTGCACAACTATTAAAATTGTTAAAATCTAAAACACTACCCATAATAAATACTGACAAAGATGACAAGAACAGGGAAGTCTCATTTACTGCTGATAGGAATGCACAATGATCAAGTCACTTTGGAAGATAGTCTAACATTCTCTTACAAAGTTACAATATGGTCTGACATACAGTGAGCAACACTGTTTCTGAGCTAAAAAAAAACAACAACAACAACTTATTTTTACAAAAATTTGGACAAGAAGGTTAGGGAAAATAAAAAAGTCCATAAGACACTACTTCTTACCCATTAGGAAAACAATTCTTCCAAAATGCACAAACATCAGAATACAGCAAGTACTGACAAGGATATGGAGAAACTAGAACCCTTGTTCTCTGCTAGTAGGAATACAAAATGGTACAGCTATAATGGAAAACAATATAGTGACTTCTCAAAATAATTAAAATAAAATTATCATTTTATCTAGCAATTCCATTGTACATTACCAAACAAACGGAAAGCAGGGACTCCCAATACTCATAGTAGTCAAAAGGTAGAGACAATTCCAGTGTCTACTGATAGATGAATGGATAAGCAAAATGTAGTGATACATTCAATACAGTATTATGTAGCCTTTAACAGTAAGTTGATTCTGGACCATCCTATGACAGATGGATCTTAAAGGCATTACATTAATTGATAAGCCATATAGAAGAAAAAGCGGTGATTCCATTTATATATGGTATCTAGAGCTAGTCAAACTCACAGAAAACAGAATGAAGGCTGGGGATGAAAGACAATGGAGAGTCACTGTTTCCTCAGTTCTGTTTGTGATGATGAACAAGTTCTGAACATGAACAGTGGTGATGGTTTTGTATAATAATGTGAATGTACTTGATATCAACAAATTATACTTTAAATGGTTACAGTGGAAGTTGATGCTAAATATTGTACTATAATTAAAACATAGAGCATGGGCTGGGGATTTATTTCAGTGGTTCCAGCACCTGCCTTGCAAGTGCAAGGGTCCGGGTTCGATCTCCAGTAACCACATAAAACAATGCAGGTGTGGAGACTCAGGCCCATCAGCAATCAGTACCACATCCCACAGTGCTGGGTGTGGTGGCTCACACCTATAATCCCAGCATTTGGGAGGCAGAGGCAGGAGGATTCCTATAAGTTAAAGGATGAGTTCAGGGCCAGCCTGGACTACAAAAAAAAAAAAAAAGAAAGAAAGAAAGAAGAAAATGGAAAGACATCCCATGTTTCTGGATAGGTAGAACCAACAGTGTCAAAATAATTTAATCATATTACGGAAACTGTAGATAGATTTAAAACAATATCACTCAAAATATCAACAATCCTCACAGAACTAGAAAAAACAATCTTAAATTTCATGTGGAACCAGAAAAGGCACAGAACAGCGAAAGCAATGCTGTATAAAAAGAGCAAGGCGAGAGGCATCACAATCCCAGATTTGAAGTTATATTAAAAAGCTTAAGTGATAAAAACAGCATGGGCTGACACAAAAACAGACATGTGGATCAGTACAACAGAATAAAGGAAGCACAGCAATCCCGACATTCAGTCCCTTGATCTTGGACAAACAGGCCAAAAACACATACCAGAAGAAAGATAGTTTAAGAAATGTTGCTGGGAAAGCTGCTTATATATATATATATACATACAGAAGATTAAACCTAGACCCTTAGCTTTAATCATTTACTAAACTCAAAATGGACCTGAGAATTAAATACTAAAA
Source organism: Petromus typicus (assembly GCA_004026965.1). Classification (NCBI taxonomy): domain Eukaryota; kingdom Metazoa; phylum Chordata; class Mammalia; order Rodentia; family Petromuridae; genus Petromus; species Petromus typicus. Next base: position 31,781 of record PVIR01004919.1, read on the forward strand.
TGGAAACAACCTGCTGCACGATAATAAAAAGGTACAACTCGTGAAGTCATAGATATAGGCAAGGACTTTCTGAACAGAACTCTGACTGTACAAGAAATAAAATCAACAAACAGGCTTACATAAAATTAAAAAACATATGCACAGTAAAGGAACAACAGAGTGACAAGACAACCTATAGAATGGGAAGAAAATTTTGTTAGCTCTATCTTGGACAATTAATATATAGAACACATGAAAGTATGGGAAACTCTGACCAGAGGGATGCTTGATATGAATGCTGACAGAGGGGACCCTGGAGAATAGCAGTTCTATGGCTTCTGGAATACATGGTTAAAGGATCAGAACAGACGTGCAGGACAACAGTAAGCAGAATCATCAACAGGTTATCTCAATAGATGTTTGCTCTGGTCATTGTGTTCCTCCTATTCTCCTATGTGTTTCCTGCTTGGTAAGTCTGCTTAGCATACATCAAGTTGCAGGCTATCCTTTTCTTATGCCCTCCTCTTACCGACATACATATAAAATATGTTGCAACTGCTTTTCTTCTGTCTTTGCTCTTATGTTCATGAGTTAAAACAAATAATCATGGACATCTTAGTTGGTTGCTGTTTCCCTGAGGCTCTCTCATGCCTAAAAGCAACTCCTCTGACTTCTTGGTGATTTAATTAAACCACATCTCCAAGTAGACTTTCTCAACCTCAGCACAGCCACAGTGACACAGTACAACAGCAAGAATTAAAAAAAAATAATATTAGACTTCTTAAAAGAAACAATAAACACTGAAACTTGAAAAAAACTAGCAGTCAAAAATGCAGTAGAGACGTAACACATTGACTATCATAACTTAGCAACACAAGTATGCAGTGAAGGACCTATCCTTGACCCTCAGGACCCTATGGATCCCCAGGAGCCATGGCTCTGCCACTGCTAGCACAGTGAGAGTAACAGATTGTAAACTATTAACCCAGAAAAACATCAGCATTCAAACTTCAGAGTGTTTTATTGAATGTGTATCATTTTTATACCACTGTGAAGATGAAAATCTCTAAATAAATCAATCATAAACTGAAAAAAAAAACAACTTAAAATATGGGCAACTGAAATGAATAGCACACATGACTGATAAATACATGAAAAAATGATCAATATTGCTGACCATAAAAAAAATGCAGATTAAAACAATACTGAGATTCTCTTACTCCAGAAAGAATGGCCATCATCAAGAAATCAAATAATAATAGACGCTGATGAGGCTGCAGGGGGACAGGGAGGAAGGAACTCTCTTACACTGTCAGTGGGAATGTAAATCAGTACAACTACAAAAATCAGTATGGAGATTCCTCGAAAAACTAAAAGTAGAAATTTCATTCAGTCCAGCTACTCCCTATCTATATATCTTCCCACAGTAGACATTGCAGTGATCCATGCTTACTCATGTTTATAGCAGCACAACTGATACACCTATATTCTGGAAGGGGGCTATATGTCCATCATCAGATGACAAAGGAAATGTGGTATTTATCCACAATGGAATACTCTCTTGCTATAAAGAATAAACTTCAGTCATGAGAAAATGGATTCACCTCGGGACTACAATGTTAAATGAAACTGATCAGATAGATACACGAGCTTAGCTATTAGATGGTTTCTTTATATAAGAAACTCAAAATATAAATAAAGAGCAAAACAAAAGAAACAAGGATATAGATGATTTGCAAACAGACAAGGAACCAAGAGATGGAGGGAAGGTGGAAGAAGAGGGAGGGTACAGAGAGAAACAAATGTTCATTTCTTTTCCTTTATAAGGAGCCAGATCAACACATTGAGTGATAAGAGGAAAGAGAATTCAATAAAAGATGAGCAAAGACTTCTTGTCCAGAATTTCTCTGAACTAATGTAAACAGATGACTTTATTTTTCTCAGCCCATCAAACTACAAACTACTAGCAAATCCAATGCCTTCTTTGTTTTCATTCTTTTCCATCTCAGCTAATCCAACAGTAACCTAACTGGCTACCCTATCCCTGGTATTATAGTCCTCAAAAGTATTTTTACCCAATCAAATAACAGTTATAATCAATCACACCATTCTCTGCTTAAGATTTTTCATTGATTTGTTGGTAATCTACTTTATAAAATGGAAGCATTTAGGAATGCTATGATATTTATAATTAGTTCAAATAGTTTAGGTTAAAAAATGCATGCCATTTTGCTCATCATATATCTTATTCAAAATAAGCAAAAAACTACAGCAAAATATTAACAATGTTAAACTTAGGGGGGTCTGTATACTCAACTTTTCTGCATGTGTCAAAATTTAATTAAATGTACTAAAACTGCAAATAAGTGAAATTTTTAGTGGCATGCTTCACCTAGAGAAAATAAGGGAAAAAGAAAAATACACTTTCTTGAATATAAGCTTTAGAAACTAGTAATGATTTGAGGATTGAAAAGCAAAGAAGGCAGTGGTGTGTGAAGGACATAGGTAGAGGACAGAGAGGAAATTACACAGAATTTATTTTATACAGAACTCTATCAGTTATTCAACATCAGCTGTTCAAAATATTACATTACAAAGTAATGTTAACTTTTTTATAGTATATGGTGGCAGTAATGATTTAATGAAATGACACACATAAGAGCCATCATAAGGGCTTAGCACTTTGTCAATAAATGTTCAACTGTTGACGAAGGCAAAAAAATTATACAATAGTACCATCAAACGTTACATAATTTTAAACTGCACCCTAATAATGGTTATTTACATTCCCCAGGTAGCAATCTAGGGACAAGAACTTTAAAAGTCATTACTGAAATTCATATCAAAGGATCTTTTGACTGGCATAAATCAAGACTGATATTGCTTTTCCTTCATGGAATAAATGGTCTTTGAAACTATATTGCTGACTAAAAACTCTGCATGATACTACTGAGCAAGGTTTTAAAAGCTCAGCAGTCTAAGAACAACATTTAGTGTTTAAAGCTCCATTTGCCTTAGATATACTGCTTTGTGGAAGAAACTGTTTTCAGACCTGCCATCAGACTGCTGCTGTTAAAACACCTCTAGTTTTTTTTTTTTTCCTTGAGACAGGGTCTCACTTTGTAGTTCAGACTGGGCCGGCACTCAGCCTGGAACTCAGCAATCCTCTTGCCTCTGCCTCTGTCTCCTGAGTGCTGGGATTACAGGCATGAGCCATCACGCCCAGCACAGCACTGTAGTATGTGGTACTGACTGCTGGTGGGAGTGAATCACCATGCTTAACAATGTTGTACATGGTTACTGTGGATTGAACCTGGGCCCTTGCCCTTACAAGGCAGGCACCAGAACCACTGAGCTAAATCCCTGGCCCTTCAGCTCTAGTTTTAATGAACCAAGATTTTCATTATAGGGTCTGTGAACCACTTCTTCAGGCAGGACACTACTGATTGATTTGACTTTGCAAGTCATTATTTATGCCATCCGATCATTAGTCTAGTGCGCACTTTGCCACCATATATTCTAAAATCACAGTATTATTGTGAAATGTACCATTAGTATTATCTACTCTACCTTCAGTAAAAAAAAGAATCACATCACAAACGTACTGAGATTCAATGAGGTATAATTAATGTTAATCATTTAGTAGTTATTTAGCACTTATTCAATAAAATCATTGTAATTAGGCTTGAGAAACTAAAGTTACATTTTGTTTTGGCACCAGGGATCAAACTCAGAACCTTGTGCTTTTCAAGCAGGCACTGTGCTATTGAGCTATCCCTAACTAAAGTTATAAATTAACAATTCCACTTATAAATTTTAAAGGTTTTTACTAGCCTAACCCCTACAGTATATGTCAACCCTAAGTCCTGGATTCAACTATAAAAAGTACAGATTAAAATGGTTCATTTCCCTAAACAGCTCCAAATAATGTTTGTTATATATGGTCTTTTCTAAAGTAATTATTTTCTTAAAAACTTAGATATATAACAAGACTCAGTAGCAACAGTGAGTTGTTAATAAAAGAAAAAATAAGGCAGACATGGTGTTGCACACCAGCTTGTAATCCCAGCTACCCAGAAGGCGAATGCAAGATCCCAAGTCCCAGGCCAGCCATGTGATGAGACTGGATTAAAATTTATTTCAAAATAAATTTTGAAAATTTAAAGGAACCAAGGGATATAGCTCAGTGGTGAGTGACTGCTTAGTATACACAAGGCCTTGGATCCAATGCCCAATAACACAAGAGAATAAAGAAACTCTAAAAATATTCTATACTAATGAGCAAAGCTGTATAATTTTGAAATTTCAAATTTAAATAATGCATGTATGTAAATTTGGTAAGGCTACCTATTTAAATTTTTTTTTAAATTTCAGTAGAATTTTTGAACAAAAGTAAAGACAATCTTGAGTTTATTTTCTTTGAAGTTTAACAAAATAGATACACATAAAAAAGTATAAACCATCTAAAAATAAATTATAACACACACACACAACTTCACAGTGATTAGATTTAGCTCAATGGTAGTGCCCATGCTTAGCATATGCAAGGCCCTGGGTTCAATCTCCAGCAAAAGGAACAGAAAAAAAGAAAACAAAATTAAAAACACAGACTACTCTGAAGAGGTTGAAAGACCTGGCAAAAATTATTACTTATTATCTACAAAACAATGTCTTTTTTTCTTTTGTGGTAATGGGATTGAACTTGGGCCCTGTGCTTCAAAGGTAGGCGGGGTAATACTTGGGCTAAATCCCCAGTCCAGTGCATCTATTTTTTTTTAATCCTACTAAATTCTGAAGACATATATGCTTAGGAATGTATACCAAGACATTAATTCTTATTCCCAGTGTATCAAACACTGACTATGCCATGATAAAATGTAACAAGATGTACAGTGTTCAAATATTCCTTAAATCTTTATAGATTTCACTTGCAAACTACTTTTACTTCTAAGGCAAATTCAGCTGAATACATTTAACTAAATAAAATTATGTGGTTTGTTTAATGTGGTCTACTACAACAACAGAATTTCTTAACTTTCTATCTCAAAGGTCAAGGATTCTTTTACACATTGAACAGTCTGCTATTCCAAAATGTATAGCCTAACACCTACACAGCTGTCTATTAATTATAGGAAAAAATGTTATTTTAGATTTGCAATGTATATTCACTCATTCAAGAAAAACGTTAATGTTCTAAAAACCCAAGTACACGAAAAGCTGTCTTTCAGACAGAACAGCATTTACATATTTAGGTAAATATTTCCTCAAGACAAAGTCTCCAATATAATTATTCAATACAAAAAAACATCATTTTTCAATAAACTTTAATATTACTGTTTAAACCCAAACAGTAATCTCACAGAAAAATAAGAAGTGATGGAAATGGGAAGAGGAACAAGAGTTGGAGAGAGAAGGTAAGGATAGAAGAGGAAAGGGACACAAAAAGATGTGTTACACACACGTATAATCTCTCCATAAAAACTGTAATCAGTAGGTTCTAATTTTAAAAAGAGAGAGAACAGCTAAAATGCTCTTCTGCTTATGGATATATTACCGTGAAATACTAAGACCCTGAAGTGTCTATACTATTCCATGATTAGATGAGTTCAGAGATGTACTGAGTACCTATTATATGTTAAACACTGTTATTATGCTGCGAAAACACATACGTGAAGAAAATACAATTCCTGATCTTAAAGATGTTAAGGCCTGAAGGAAATACAGACAAGTAAATAGGCAATCACAATGAAGTATAGGAAGTACAGGCTGATCACTCTTAACCTAATAATCCTGAATTTGAATTGTTTCAACATCTACACCTTTGTAAGTACCACATGACAGCAATGGTGGAAAAATCGACACTGTAAAACTTTCACACACAGTTTCAAATAAGACATAATCCATACTCAGAGGTAACAACAGGAGGCCCTAAGTGCACAGAGGATTAGAAATTAAATCTGAATTTAAATAGCATTCCTCAGTAGAAGTGATATTTAAATTACTACCTAAAGAGTGAATAGGTCTTAAATATGCAAAGAACAGTGAAGATGGGGGTGGACCAGAACATTCGGAGAAAAGGGGAAAAAAGACCCAGGAAGACAGAACCTTCATTATAGAAGACTGGTACAGCAAGAATTGGAAGTACAGTAGCTCAGAATACACAGCTAAGGACTGGACCAGGAGGAAACTGATAAAACTGTGAATACAAAGAAGTGAGTAGAAGATGTACAAAGAGAGTATGAAAAATATGAACTATGATATGTCCAGAAGTTTGGACTTTATAGGAACGTGAAGTACACACCAATGATCATATGGAGATCAATTAGGAGATAGGAGGACAATAGCTATAACAGTAGCAAAAGTGGACAGTGAATAAAAGTACAAGAAATATTAAGATTTAATGATTAATTGATAGGATGTCTAAGAGAAGAAAGAATAATACACAGGCTTCTATTTCAAGACAAGTGGTTGAGTACCGGTCAAAGTAACTAATAAGAAAACAAGTAGCGTGGTGGAGGAAATGATCATCAAATTATTTCAGACAGGCTGAGAAAGTCCAATGAGGAGTTGTCCTATTTAGATCTACATGTTGAGAATTTAAGAATAAGAGTATTCCATTTTAAGTGGATAGCAGGTGTTAAGGTCAGTGTTAGACATGAATTAAAGTCAGGAACAAGTAACAAATAGGAAATTTTTTAGGAAGATACTTTCTGCCATGGAGACCCATACACTATCTTTTTATTTGATTGAGTACTCAGTGATTGCTTAGTAGAATAATGTATTAACTTGCATTTTCAAATATTTTTACAACATTTTCTATCCTTTTTTAGTTACTATGTAAGTGTGTTTAATTTTTTGAGTAAAATGGCTGGATAAAATGTAAAATGTAGGATAGCTGAGTGATAGAACACTAGCCTAGTAGCTTCAAGGCCCTGGTTCCAGTCCGCAGCACTGAAAAAGAAAAAGTATCATATAAATCAACCATACATACTTAGACTTTAGGATAATTAGATGATAAACTGGATGATGATTTTATAAGAATTCATTTGCTATAATGTGTCCTAATACACGTTATATAAATTCATGTGCATATCATATAACAGCTATATAAATCAAATACTAATTAATACTGATAGTTCACTTAATATGCAAAAGTATGAAAAAAGAGGGCCGGGGAGTTAGCTCAGTGGTTCCGGCGCCTGTCCTGCAAGCGCAAGGACCCGGGTTCAATCCCCAGTAACCACATACCATACTGGGCATGGAGACTCACGCCCAGCAGCAACCAGTACCACATACCACAGTGCCAGGCGTGGTGGCTCATGCCTGTAATCCCATCACTTGGGAGGCAGAGGCAGGAGGATTGCTGTGATGTGAGTTTGAGGCTGAGCTCAGGGCCAGCCTGAACCACAAAGCGAGACCCTGTCTCAAAAAAACCTAAAAAAAAAAAAAAAAAAAAAGAATGAAGAAAGATAAAAGCCAAAACAAAAGTTAAAGGAAGAATCAAAATGATAAATCTGGGTATGGTGATAGAGGTTTATAATCTCAGGGCTCTAAGAGACTGACATAGGTGGACTGCAAACTTGTGCCCAACTTGGGCAATTTAGTGAAGCACTGAGACCCAGGTCTCAAAACAAAAAAGAGCTGGAGATATAGTTTAGTGTGAATGCCCTGGGTTCAGTCCTCAGTACTGGAAAAAATAAAAACTAAAAATGAGAAAGTTATCTTTTTGGATTGCAAAGGTTATGTAAGATAAGCACTGAAAAAAGTATTCAATTTAGCAACAGGGTCACTGCTGACCTTGATGAAAGCTGTTTGAGTTGAATGGTGGATGCCAAAGATAGATTGCTTTGGGTTGCAAGTGCATGAGAGGTCACAATCTGGAAAAAGCCAGATGAAATTCTTTTATGTACTCATGAATAAAATATTATGAATAAATATGAAAAAATCCAGGATAGTCTGATAATCTAGGAAGTGGAGATGGAAGCTAGGCACAATTTTTAAAAACAAAGAAAAAAGGGAATGAGAAAGCAAACAAAAGAGCAAAGGAAAACTACAAGAAAATAATGATGTTCACGAGGAGGAAGGTCACAAAAAATGTCAACTTATTAAGCACTTTGCATATAATAGATACTATACTGTGTACTTCACATACTTTATAAAGCAAAGATTATTATGTCTGTTTTATGAGCAGGAAACAGGAACTGAGAAATATAAATGCTGGGACTCATATGTGGGCAGAAGTGACTCTAAAACTTGTGTTCTTAACTGCTATGCTAGAATGATGCAATAAACCCAATCAAGTAGCTCATATATGAGAATGTTAAAAACATAGTATGAAGACATAGCTAAATCAACATTTACTAGAAAAGTTCTGGGAAGTAGTATCCCTAAGCTAGAATCAAAGATAACTGTATGAGATTATTAAGGGAGCTGGTCACAATGATTAGAATTCAAAAGACTAAACTTGAAGACTTCTGAAGTCTAACGAAGACTACTTACAAGCAGCAGCTAGGACAGATTTCATTAGCAACATAACAATGTTTTAATTCTCAACTAAAGAGGAAACTGAAATTTTGAAATAACCTCAGACACATGTTGTATCTATCCCAGTGCTAAGACATTAAGAAGATAGAAATAATAATGGAGGCAAGACTACCATATTAATAAAAGATGAGAAAGGAACAGGATCAAGAGCCTAAAAGTTGTCAAAGAAAATTCATTTTACTCTTGAATCTTATGCAGTATCAGTAAAGAGGTTATCTGGGAAATGAGGTCTTCCAGGCTACTAACTCTACATTTACTATATTCTCAGATTCACACAGAACTCCATGGATTGCACCCTATTTACTGTGCTGCTATACAGTACAAAGTCCCTGGTCAACTCCACCAAAGAGCATAGGAAGATTCTGCTGTCATAAATTGTTTAATCAATGAATTATACAGAGGAAAACATCTCTTCCATTGAGAACCTAGTTGAATAAGTTGTGTAACCCCAATTTCTAGATCTGTTGTCATATCCTACCGAATAAAATGAATTCTTTTTTTTGAGACAGGGTCTCGCTTTGTAGTTCAGGCTGGCCCTGAGCTCAGCCTCTAACTCACATCACAGCAATCCTCCTGCCTCTGCTTCCCAAGTGCTGGGATTACAGGCGTGAGCCACCACGCCCCCGGCACTGTGGTTTGTGGTACTGACTGCTGCTAGGGTGAGTCTCCACGCCCAGTATTGTTATGTGATTACCGAGGTTCAAAGCCAGGGTCTTGTGCTTGCAAGACAGGCGCTGGAACCACTGAGCTATATCCCCGGCCCCAGAATAAAGTGAATTCTAATAAACATGAATTATTTTATAACCCTGGGAATACATAAAACTATAATATAATTATCAACAGACCATCTAAAATGAGATCATTCACTTCAAAGAGATGAAATAACATATATAAAACAATTACTTTGGCGCCTAAGTAAATAATAAATGATAGCTATTAAAACCATTATTATTAGCACTCTCACAAAACAGAGATTACAGAGTCTCCTAAATTACAAAGAGGTCTGTAACAGCTACCTTTGGTGCTGACATTACATTCCTTTGGCCCATCTGTCACTGCAGTCACAGCTGTAGAAATAGACTCCTGTCATTCTCTTGCATCCCATCTCAAGTGAATCACTGTGCGTCAGGGTCTTCACAAGCACAAGGTACAGACCAGCTGGCACTTTCAATCCAAGGGAAATGATAGCCTATGCCGAAGTGTTCAAGACTTCCATCTTTCAAATGGCCAACACTGAGAAGCATTCTGTAAACTTCTGTAGAGGTTCTAGCAGAAATAAACCTCCATGGCCTACAGTAACAGCTGGAGTACATACTGGCTTTTTTCCTTCCATCTCACTCCCAGGCTCCTCATTACTACTTCCTAGGTCAGTTCTCAAATAAACCATCTACCCCCATTTCTTGTCTCAGATTCTACCTTAGGAAAGGTTAAACAAAGTCTTCCACAAGACCTTAAGACAGGATTTTCTTAAACTTTTTTGAATATTGCTAACACCTAAAGTAGATATCCTAGAACATGCACATTAGTAAAGTCTGCAGAAATGCAATCTTTTGAAAATAAAAAAAAAAAAGAAATACTTGTTGAATAACAAACTTTAAGTCCCAGAGTTCTTTTGTTTTGTTTTGTTTTGTTTTGTTTTGTTTTGAGACAGGGTCTCACTTTGTAGTTCAAGCCAGCCCCGAACCTGCTATGTAGCCCAGGCTAGCTTCGACTGAGCAATCCTCCTGCCTCTGCCTCCCAAATGCTGGGATTATAGGCATGAGCCACCCCACCTGGCACTGTGGTATGTGGTTACTGGGGATCAAACTTGGGACCTTGTGCTTGCCAGGCAGATGCCAGAATCACTGAGCTAAATCCTCAGCCTAGAGTTCATTATTTTAAAAAAATAGGAAAGGCCAGGGATTTAGTTCAGTGATTCCAGCACCTGCCTCACAAGTGCAAGGTCATGAGTCTCATCTCCAGTATCAAAAAAAAAAAAAAAAAAAAAAGTACAAAAAAAACCCCAGGAAAAGGTCAGCCCACACATTATACATAAGCTCTATTTGTTCCCTAAAGATAGTACTATATAAAATATTCTTGCTTGAATATTTACCAGGGAGGGGCATAGCTTTCATTACATTTAACTAGAACCTATGATCTATATATACGATAAAACAGTAAAAGCAGAATTATAAATATTGAATATATGAGCATACTGTAGTAAACCCAGAGGCTGGTTCAACATTTGAAAATAACCAATAAATCTATCATATTTAACACAAAAGGAAAATAAATATACAAACTGATACATAAAAAGCATCAGAAAATACATTATATCTCCTCTACAAGAAAAAAAAATAGCAAATAAGAAGTAGCAGGGAACTTAATCTAATAAAATAAATTTCTACAAAGGAAAACAGAAAAACCCCAACACTTCAGCAAATATTAAACTTCACTGAGAAAAACTGAATGCTTCCCTTAAAGACTGGTGTATGACAAGAATGTCTATTGTTGCCACACTACTTAACAGCCTCTCAGAAACAAAAAAAGAAATAAACACCCTTGAGATTGGAAAGAAGAAATAAACTGTCCCAATTATAAGTAGATAATTGTCACAAATTTCACAATGATCTACTTATAAAAATGCCAAAGAAGGTCCGGGGAGTTAGCTCAGTGGTTCCGGCGCCTGTCTTGCAAGCGCAAGGGACCGGGTTCGATTCCCCGGTAACCACATACGATACTGGTTGTGGAGACTCACGCCCAGCAGCAACCAGTACCACATACCACAGTGCCGGGCGTGGTGGCTCATGCCTGTAATCCCAGTACTCGGGAGGCAGAGGCAGGAGGATTGCTGTGATGTGAGTTTGAGGCTGAGCTCGGGGCCAGCCTGAACCACAAAGCGAGACACTTTCTCAAAAATAAAAAAAAAAGCCAAAGAATACATAAAAAATTATAGATCAAGTGAATTCTGCATAACTGTAGGTTATAAAGCCAACATATAAAAATATTTCTCTGTATACTAAAATATAGTACAAGCTTAAATATTGTATGATTTCTATTACATGAGAATCCCAAAATATAAAAGCAAACTAAAAGACTAACAAAAGAAAATGGCAAGATTGATCTTTAGTATACGAAAGCAAACCAAGAGATGCAAGGATGAGATAAAGTGGTGAACTGTGGTATTTTGTGTACATGTACCAAGTTCTTATAAGGAATATGATAATTATATACTACAAATATACAAAAATATACATAAGAAAAAAGTCCAAGAGGGGAAGGCTGGAAGATAGGGGATAAAAAGTTAATTAAAATGTGCTATGTACAAATAACAAATCCTTTCTATGAATGAAGTCATTATAACTACAAGCATGTACCAATTAAAAAAAAGAAAATGAAAAATTTTAAAAATGTCATTTTACCATGAGTTTCAAAAATTATATACTGTGAATCTAATGTTGCATATATATGACCTTTATATTCATAATTATAAGACAATAATGAAATAAATAGACATACCTATGAACTGGAAGATTCAACACAGTAAAAATGCTTAACTTCTCTAATTAATCTAAAAGCAATACTAATTAATATCTCAACAGGATTTTTTACAAATATAGACAAACTTATTCTACAGTTTAGATGAAAAGCAACTAGAATGGCTATAAAATTATGACAAAGGATGAAGTTGGAAGAATTATTAACTACTCAAGTTCAAAATACATTTAGTATAAAACTACAGTAAAAAAATTGTGTAGTACTATCAAAAAAGGATTTAGATCAATGAAACAAAGAGAAAACAAAATCACATTCATACCAATATATCACACAAAGGGGAGTTTGGCTCAATACGTAATGGCTCAATATGCGATATGTAATGACTGCTTTCATTTTGGGTATTTGGTACATGCACACAACACATCTTAATTTTTTCTTACATCTCCTTTTCTTTCTCTTATTTGCTCGCTCTTCCATCTCTTGGTCTCTTTCTCATTTGGAAAAGATCTATCTCCCTGTCTCCTTTTATCTCATTTTTATTTTGATCTTTACTTCTACTTTGGATTTCTCATCTGAGAGAAACCATACAGCGTTTAAGCTGTGTCTAATTTATTTCACTTAACATTATGCTTTCAAGATGTATCTATTTCCTTACAAATGACTCAAATTTATCCTTAATAGCACAATGATAGTTATGTATAAATACCACATTTTCTTTATCCATTCATCTGTTGGAGATATAGGCTGCTTCCAAGATTGTTATTCTGAACTGTACTGCTACACAATTGGTATTCATTCATGTATCACTGTAATACGAAGTCTTTAACTCCTTGATATTGTACCTAGTAGAGGAATAGTTGTATTGAATGGAATTTCTATTTTTAGTTTAGAAGAAACTCCTTACTGACTTTCATAGTGGTTGTACCATAGTAGTTTACATTTCCACCAATAATATATGAAGATTCCTTTTCCATCACAGCCTTACCAGCATTATTTGCTTTCTTGCTGACTAGTTATTTTTCTAGAATAAAATAAAACTTCAGTGTCATTTTAATTCGCTTTTCTCTAATGACCAATGATACTGAACATTTTTTCATGTAACAAAACCCATATTGTATAACAGAATCCTCAAAATGGATCAAAGATCCATCTTTAAAATTTGAAGAAAAAATATAGGGAAAAAACTTCATTCCTTGTACTTAGGCAAAGAGCCATAAGTACAGCAAAGCACAATTTATAAAAGGAAATAAGTGCTAAATTGGACTTTATCAAAATAAAAAAAACTTTTCATTTGTGAAAGACTGTTACAGGGTAGAGATGTAACTGAATAGTACAGTAGCATGCCAGAGGCCTTGGGTCTGATCCCCAGCATTAAAAAAAAAAAAAAAAAAAAAAAACCTATTAAGTGAATGAAGAGGTACAGATTCAGAGAAACTATCTGCAAACCACATGTCTGACAAACCATCACAAAATGTGCAAATCTGTCACAGTGAAAAAGAGTAGAAGCAGCGAGGTCTATCTGATATTCTTCCCCTGCTTCCTGTTCTTCAAAGTGGGTTATAAAACCTGGGAAGGAGTTTCCAACCTTTCCTGAAGCAGGTCATCAGATCCTCATGTGAGAGATGCCCTCCTAGGCGTAGAGGTTTGGAACATCCTGTACTTTGAAGAGGAGGGGTTACGCAGAAGAATCTGAAAACAGGCCTTGCTAAGTCTCCCAGTTCACTGTAGATCACACCATTTTGCCCTCTCACATCTCTCCTTAACCTCCCAGCACTCATCAAACCTAAGTATAAATATACACAGGATTAACTGTTACTCTGGGTCTTCATTTCCTTATTACAGTTTTAAGTCAGGTAAATCTTTATTAAGCAAATATGGATGAAGTTCTGGTTCGTAATCTGTCTTTTGTTATAGGGGCCTCAACCAATGAACCTAGTATGAAAGGAGAAAAAGAAAACTTTTCTTCCTTACATGATAAAATACCTTTATCTAGGATATTTTAAGAACTATCAAAGTTGAACAGTAAGAAAATAGACAACTAAATTTTAAAAATGGGCCAAGATGGCCTGGCATGGTACTGCATGCCTGTAATCCTAGCACTTGACAGGCAAAAGCCATTACGAAAATGCATACTAAAACCAGAATGAATTAGGCATCTTGAAAAGGCAAAGGAATAATGACATCACTTCATATGCAATCTGTTAGCTACAATTTTAAAAAGAAAGATAAAAACAACAACTATTACAGAAATTACAAAAATATTCAAACCAATGTGTTGGTTAAAAAAACTCAACAAGTCTGAGTGTATATATATATATATATATATATATATATATATATATATATATATATATATATGAAAAGATGAGAATTAAGATGTGGTACAAATTTTCAATGTCGATTGTGATCATGATGTGTACATAAAATGTACCAGTAAAATCAATTAATAAAAAACCCCCACTCAAACCTCCATTCATTGCTGTGAGACTATAAAACAGTGCAGCCATTCTGGAAGACAATCTGGCAATTGCTCAAAAAGGTAAACCTGCAGTTACCACATTATTCCGCAATTCCATTCCTAGGTTTTTATCTAAAAGAATGCAAATATTCACTCACACAAAAACTTGTACTAAGATGTTCATAGAATAACACTTCATAGCTAAAAAAAACCCATGTCCATCAACTCATTAATAAAATGTGGTATGTTCAAATTATTCATCAATAAAAAGAATAAAGTACCAATATATTCTGTAACTTAGGATGAATCTTGAAAATATTATGCCAAGTTAAAGAAGCCAACCACAAAACATCTTATATATTATGATTCCATTTGTATGAAATATTTAAAATACTATATTTATAAAGACAGGAGTAGATGAGTGGATGCTCAGAAGTGAGGGGAAGAGAGAATAGGGTTTTGTTTTAGAGTGATAAAATGTTCTGATTGGTTATGCTTGTACAAGTCTGACTGCACTAAAAGTTATCAAATTTTACATTTCGTAAGACTAAATATTATATGTGAATTACAGAATAAAGCCACTATAGCATAAAAAAATCCAGGATACCACTACACACCTAATAGAACAGATAAAATAAAAAATACTGCCAATGTTAAAAGATTCAAAACTACAATTTTTATACAATGGCTGTAGAAAGCAAAATAGTACAATTACTCAAAGGTGGTTTAACAGTATTTTTGTTTTTCTTTTATTGAGACATGGTCTCACTATGTGGTTCAACCTGGCCCGGAACTCACAGCAATTTTCCTACTTCAGTTTTCTGAGTGCTGAGATTACAAGCATACACCACAACATCCTTTCTTATAAAAAGTTAAGTA
This sequence comes from Petromus typicus, assembly GCA_004026965.1. Classification (NCBI taxonomy): domain Eukaryota; kingdom Metazoa; phylum Chordata; class Mammalia; order Rodentia; family Petromuridae; genus Petromus; species Petromus typicus. The sequence goes on from PVIR01004919.1 coordinate 47,118, forward strand.
TATTTCACCTATGACCCAGGAATCTCCTCCCCAGGTATCCAATCTGGAGAAACTCAATTATATTCACATATTACATAAAACTTTGCAAGCAACTGTTTAAAATAGCTGTTTATAATTGCCCAAATGAGAAATAATTCAGATGTCCTTTAACAGGTGAATGGATAAACAAACATACATCCACATAATAGCATACTATTTAGCACTAAAAAAAGGAATGAACTATCAAAACAATTTGGATGATTATCACAGGTATTATGCTCAGTAAAGAAGTTCATCTCAAAAGGTTATATATGATTCCATTTATATTAGTCTCAAAATTGTAAAACTATAGAAATAAAGAAAAAAATGACTTTGGGCAGGGATTTGAGGAACCAAGGAAAGTTAATATGAAGGAGTCTTTCGAGAGTGAAAGAAGTCTTTTGGTATTCTGTACTCATTACAGTGATGGTTATACAAACCCCTATACTACAAATTTTTAAAATTCTAAAAACAGCATACCACAAAGGAAAAATAATTTTTTCTTAATAATTTTTAAAATAAAAATGTCAAAAACCTATGATCAACTTCTCCTTAGTTCAAACTTAACTCATGACCTCTGATAATCTGACATACTTTAAAAAATTGAATACAGTTTGAAGAAAGACAGTAGTAGTATGAAAAACATCCTAGGAAAGGAATACCACGAGGCAATAAAGCATCAAGACATCCATTCAGTAATAAATAGCAAGCAAACTGAAGTATGTACACAGGCTTGCAGGATGAATATGTCTCCAATTAGGTGATGGACACAGAAGGATAAGACTTGTTCATGGCTTCAAACAAAAATATACTTACCAAAAAGTCTAAATATGTTGTGTTTTCTACTGCTACTGGAAACTCACTGTACTTACTCAACAGCTAGATAATCAACAAATGAGAAGTTCTACATATTTTTGCATTGGAAACTGGACTGGAGGTTCCTATAGTTCTCTTCCAAGTCAAACATTATATAAACCTACTAACTCTAACCTTTAGAGTTAACCTGCGAAGGTAGAAGGTATTGAATGTACAAAAGGTATTCTTTCTTACTAAAGTATCACTTCATTGCACACAAGTATTAACATTTTATGTTCCATCTTTTTAAAATAGTTGAAAAACACAAGATTTTAACAAAAGCCATATTGAGATGTATTTTATTTCTCCAATGAAAGGATATGAAAATTAAATTCAAATTACTAGTGTTTAAGACTAATTTCATTAGACTTAAAAAAGCTCTAAATTCCATGCAAATTTCTATAAGTATATTGAAAAAAAAATCTCTTAAAAGTAGTGTCCTTTACATTCAAAGAGTAGTAGTTCTCAGAAGACTCAAAACATCTGTATTCACTTTAAAGCTCATCAAGGCAGACTGACATTTTTAGGAGAAGCATATGGTTTGCTGAACAGTCATCTAGAACAAGATCTTTTGTCTAGTAAGCCCTATTCAAGGACCCTTTACTTATTAAGTATGGAGTAGCTGAATAAAGAAAAGAACATTTTTGAGCCCTGGAAAATAACAAAGAAACAAACTCTTCATCTAGCTTTGTTGGATATAGCAAAACATATTACAAAGCAGCCAAATCTTTATTCTCAAAGACAGTGTTCCTCAACACAAGACATTTCTAAGCAATCATGGAAACACAGGAGAAGCAAGCAAATTTCTCAGAGTACATCTGGTCAAAGACCACCTCCCTAAAAACTATTTCCATTTTAAAGGATGAAACACTTCTTAAAACTTTGAAGGGCAAAGTTCAACAGCTGTACTATATTAAACCAAAGCCCTTCCAAAAAGAACAAGAGTCTCTAGTGTGGAAAACATGGCCTCCTTCTTCCAAAATTATCAAAATGCCTTTTTTGCCTCTAAATTTTTTCCTTGAAATAGCCTCTGTAGTGTGCACAGATGAAGAACTTTTATTTAGATTAGGAAAACATACAAAATAGAAGCAATTTTTTTTTAAGTTTTTTGAGACAGGATCTTGCTTTGTAGTTCAGGCTGGCCCTGAACTCACTATGTAGCCCAAATTAGCCTTGAACTCACAGCAATCCTCCTGTCTCTGCCTCTCGAGTGCCGGGATTACAGGCACGAGTCACCACACCAGGCACTGTGGTCTAGGGTTACAAGGGTCAAACTTGGGACCTGTGCTTGCCAGGCAGACACTAGAACCACTGAGCAAAACCACCATTCCAGCAATTCTGGTCTCTGTAAATACTCCATGACCTTTCTCCTAAGGAAAAATGTACAGTCCATATGCAAGTTTTTAATAACACAAAAACTACTTTTTTAAATCAGCAGCTTTCACCAGGTGTGGTGGCTCATACCTATAATCCCAGCTCTTGGAAGGCAGAGGCAGAAGGATTATTTTGAGTTTGAGGCTCACCTGGGCTACATAGTGAGCTCGGGACCAACCTGAACTACAAAGCTAGACCCTGTTTCCCCCCACCCTCCAAAAAAAACAACAATCAGTAACTTTCAGTTCTAGCTTCCCATTAAAATCATCAACCAGATCTTCGAGTTAAATCTCAAGCTAAGCATACAGAACCAACAGATTAGGACCAAGACATTTGAATTTTGTAAGTTGGGACTGCACAGCAAACAGGTGATTTCACTACACCATAAATACTTAAAGCCACTAAACTGAATAATTATGCCATAAAAGAAATAGTAAGTCCAGTAAGAATTTTGAGCAATTAATTCTAAAGAACCTAAGATTTTATTCACCTACTAAAATACTCAAGAACTAAAACAGAACTTGAGCCAAGTGTGGTGGCATATGTTTATAATACGATCCTGCCTCAAGAGAACTCTGGATTTAGCTCAGTGGTTCTGGCATCTGTCTAGCAAGTGCAAGGTCCCAAGTTCAATCTCAGTACCACATACCACAATGCCAGGTGTGGTGGTGCATGACTGTAATCCCAGAACTCAGGAGGCAGAGGCAGGAGGATTACCTTGAGTTCCAGGCCAGACTAGGCTACATGGTGAGTTCAGAGCCAGTCTGAACTACAAAGTGAGACCTGACTCAAAAAAACTAATAAATAAATAAAAATTTTAAAAAGGCATACAAATATAGCTTAGTGTGAAGATCCTCCCAGTTTAATTTTTAATTTTTTTTGTTTTTGTTTTTTGGGAAGTTTTTTTTAGGTTTTTTTGAGACAAGGTCTCGCTTTGTAATTCAGGCTGGCCCTGAGCTCAGCCTCAAACTCACATCACAGCAATCCTCCTGCCTCTGCCTCCCGAGTGCTGGGATTACAGGCATGAGCCACCATGCCCGGCACTGTGGAATGTGCTACTGGTTGCTGCTGGGTGTGAGTCTCCGTGCCCAGTATGGTATGTGGTTACCAGGGATCAAACCCAGGCCCTTGAACTTGCAAGACAGGCGCCGGAATCACTGAGCTAAATCCCCGGCCCTCAATTTTTAATATTACAAAAATAAAAATAAAAGACAACAATTTAAAACAAGACTTCTGAATTGTTCTTATTAAATCAAAAGTGATTTAAAATAATTTGCTAAAATACACAAATATTTACATGAAAATGACATAATGACTCTGGCCACTGCATAATCCAAGTACAGTGAAGTTTCAGATTTAGTTGAACTCTACAAACTAAAAGAAGAAAAGTTATAAGAACTCAAATATTAATTGTAATAGTCTGTCAACCTTAAAAGAGCTTAAGATTTTAATCACAATAAAGTCCATCACCAGAGCTTCACTAAGCCTAATAACTTCATAATTTTAATAGGTTTAGTTGCTTGATATTTAAGCACATGAGATATGAAAAAGGGTGAGGAAAAAACTGCTGAAAGAAAGCAGGCTGTTCAAGGAAGAATCTAAGACTAAAAGCAGATGTAAGATCAAAGCCCCAGGTGCACGCCTGTTATCCCAACCACTCAGGAGGCTGAGTCAACAGGATCTTAAATTTGAGCTGAGCCTTTGTGAGACCCTGTCTCAAAATAAAAAAACAGAGAAAGGGCCAAAGTGGCAGCTCAGTTCAAAGTACCTCAATGAAACAAAACGGCAGACATAAGAACTCAGAAGGTGACTACAATAACTTTTTCCTAATGATCACTGATTAAGAAAAAAAGATGTTCAAAGTACAGCATTTAATACATTCATTATGTACTTTTCGCTTCAGAGGGTAAAAGGTGTAACACAATCATCTATAAAGAGTTACTAAAAATTTAGGAAATATTTAGCTCAGCTCCTCCCAAAATTTAACTCCTTTCCCTATCTAGAAGAAATACAGTAAAAGCAAAGTTTTCTGAATAAAGAATGTCTTGCTAAGAGATAGAAAAAAACCTGAAGTTTCCATTTACTATAATCAGAAATAATACTCCCCTCATTGCAAAAGTTAGTATGTTCATCTAGATGGTAAAATTTATTTTTTAGCAATGTAAACAAATCATTTCACTTTCATCCTATTTCCTCAGCTGAAAAAGGAAGACAGAAACTGTCAAGTTCATAGGGTTACTGTGGGAAATATATGCGATAATGTAAAGGAACTCCTTGGCACACTGAATGATATAGTGCTAAAAATAAATGTTAGCTGCTATTACTGTGTTCAGAATACCATGAAATGATATTCAATTTCTGCTTATCATAATAAATTATAGAAGCTTTTCTATTTGAAATGGTACAGTTCTACTTGAATTCTAAATTTACTCTATTTCCAAACAGACCTCTAACAGGAAGTACATATAAACCAAGTTGATTCACCTTTTTCCATTATGCTCCTACATTTATTAAAAACTTTGAGTGAAGTTGCTCTAACTCCAAAGGAGCTCTTATATTCCAATGAGCATCCTGAGTGGACCTTGCTTTTAAAAATCTGAATATCAAAGGGTCAAGACATCTGTCAAAATGTGTAGGTACAGATTTATCTCAGTGGTTCTAGCACCTGTCTTGCAAGTGCAAGGGCCCAGGTTCCATCCCTGGTAACCACATACAACAATGCCGGTCATGGAGACTCACATCCACCACCAATCAGGACCACATACTATAATGCTGCGCATGGTGGCTCTCACTTGTAATCCCAGCACTTGGGAGGCAGAGACAGGAGGATTGCTGTAAGTTCAAGGCTCGCTTGGGATATATTGTGAGCTCAGGGCCAGCAGGAACTACAAAGCGAGAATCTGTCTCAAAAAAAAAAAAACCTTATTTAGTTTTTCTGAACTTCAATTCAGAAACTAAGAGATTTCAGGCTGAGTAGCCTAAACTCAGACAAATAATTAGGAAAAAAGTATGTACTATAGTTTTTTTTTTTTTAAATTCATACTGACATGAGCAAGTGCCTATCTGATTTGCACTAATGAGGCTAGTAACAGAAAATACTGCCACTGGTTAGTTGCTTTCCCTTAACCAATCATCTTCAAATGTGTATTTTCTTATCTTTGTCATAAACATTTACATGCTGTGTGTGAACCACTGTGTTATATGTTATTATAGTATACACAAATAAAATTTTATTCTAACCCTCAAAGGCTCATGACCTCAATACTGACAAAAAAGGCTGTGTAATAAACCCTGCTCATCTGCAGATATGTATAAACAAAAAGTCAGTATATAGATTATTATGCAGAAGTAACCAACAATCTTTGTGGTTTGCAACAGAAGTATCTCGCTCAATTTAAATTTCATGTATTTATTTTGAAGAATCAATTTCCATTTTGCTTCATGCAGTTTTTATTTCCAGGACCTGAGCAGAAAAAGCAGATCCACCTGGGATGTGACCATCTCACAGCAGAGGGAAAAGGAACACAGCAAATATAGAACAGCTCTTAAAACATCAATCTAGTGTGGTACATCATTTCCAGTCACATGTCACTGGTCAACGATCAGGGACATGTATGCGGACCCTTACAATCAGCCTGACATACAACTTGGGTTCACTAGATTCATGAAAGATTCACCTGCTTATCTTCCGAGATCAGACAAAGCCAGGTATGCCTCTTGTTATCTACAGCAGTACCCATATAAACATTCAGACTCTCAGCTGTACTAACTTACAATCAACTTGCTTTACAACCAGCCCTATGAAACAAATCAAGTGCATAAGGATCCACTGTATGTGAAACACAGGTTATCTCATTTGACTTAAAATTTTGGTTTCAAATATAACATTTTTCAGGCAGAAATTCATAAGCTGGGTGAATAGTAATAGTTATCATCAATTTCCAAAATCTAATATTATTTTAATTTCAATCACTGTAATTGCTGACAAATGGTTATGTCTTAAATTTAGATATGCAGTCATGTTGTAATTAATCATACAACAATAATCTTCCTTTCAAACTTATTTTCAGTTCTAAAGCTATTCTGAATATATTAGTACCTGTTAACGCAAAATTTATCTCCTGTAACAGTGACCTCTTGGAGACCAGTGCCCAAACTGCAACCTAAATTCCGTATTGCAAAATGTCAACACTTTGAATACTGAGGTTTTAGTTTCAAAAAACAATTCATACATTAGCATCTTGTCTTAAAAGAAAAATAAATAAGAGGTATGGCGTAGGTTTGACACCCCCACTGCCCTATATGTAAAAGAAAAATGGTTTACTGCTATACTAAGCTTTAACTAGTGGAGTAGTTTACCTCAATTACTTTCTATCCCTTAAATTATCTATATGTGGAAGACTTAAAATACACCCTTTGTCTTTCCCCGTATCTAAGACTTTATTTTTCACTGACTCTATATTATGATGTATTACATACATATCAGTACTGTCCTACTGCCTTCAAATCTTTCATAAAGAAACACCCTAAGGCACCATCTTTCTCAAATAACACCTAGTTAAAACCTTAACAAAATTCACCTCCAAAAGTTCTTCCTAATAATTCGTTTTAATTCTGTATCTACTTGACTAAATCCCTTTAAATAACACTCACATTCCTTTCATGTTTCTCACCTCTCCATCCCATCTTTCCATCATTATACTAATCATTTAGTAGTCTCTAGAACATGCAGTAGACCCTAAATGCAACCCTGTTTTATACTAACAGGCTGCAAAAAAAGCTGTAAAACATACAACTTTGCATGTACCGGATAAACATTCAGGCTCTCAGCTGTACTAACTTACAATCAACTTGCTTTACAACCAGCTCTAGGAAACAAAATCAAGTTCATAAGGATCCACTGTATGTGAAACACAGGTTATATCATTTGACTTAGAATTTTACAAAAACGTAATAGGTGAATGTGGTGTTAGTACTACAATAAATCCAGGAAAAATCGGAGAAATATGGAAATGAAGGATTAGGTAACATATCAAAAAATCACTATCACATTATTGTATCGTTTTATATAAAACTATGGCCGGATAGGAAACCACCCGATAATGGAAAAATTACCCCCCTGGGTTAGGGTTGTAGTTCAGAGGTAAGAGTTCACGCTTAGGCATGGGAGGACTTAGTCTATCCGTCCCCCCGGGGGGGACAGGTAGAGGAATGGAAGTAAAAATTCCTCCCAATATTAGTAGAAATAGTATTTTACTAACTGGATTCTTAAAAAGTTTTCTTCCTATGCAGACTGATTGATGCATAAAAGAACCTTCCTGGCCAGAAATCCCACGAACACCATTTAAGCCATACAGGAGATCCCTGGATTTGACCTTCCAGCAAGGACTGAAGTGACAGTCCTTGTCACTGTGACAACTGGAAGGGATGTGAAAAGTGGGGCGAGAAATTACCGAGATTCTCGCCCTTCACTGGGTGCTAAGGTTTGTCTCACAGCCCTGGAGGCAACCCTTCTCCCAAAGACCCACTCTCTCAGAACAGACCAAAAGTTTCCAAGAAATGTGAAGTCCCCCACCTCTCTTTCAAGCCCCTAAGAGGGCCCTGAACACAGCTAGCCCCAAGTCAGCCGCCCGCCCCTCCTACGGAGTCAACAGTAGACGCCTTCCCCGAGCCTTCCTCCGGGACTCCACCGGCAAGGACCTCGCAGAAGCGGAAGGTTTTCAACGTGGAGAAGGAGCCTGACAATTCTTTACCTGATCGGAACACGAGAAATGGAAGAGGCAGCTGTAGCCACTGCCCTTCTCCCCAACAACGCTTGCTTCAGCGCCACTGACATTGAGACCGCCGCCATGTTGCTGCAGCCAAACAGCCGGAAGGCAGTACGGATCCCCACAAGGGACTAACTTCCTTCGTTCTCAAGCCACTACAAACGCAATGTAACGAAGCCGGGCTTTGTTTTTTCTTTTAAAACGTGACTTCACAAAAGAGTGGAGAAAGAAATTCAGAAGTGAATTATGTATAAATATTACCCCAATAAAGAATAATCCTTGTTGGTTGACAGGATTATTTACAATTATAGTGAAAAATATTTTTTGAAAATTTGAACACCTGCAACTCATAATTTTTCAAAGAACTCAGATTTATCTGCGGCTAAGCCAGAAAAAAAAAAGCCAGAGGGCTCTTTGAATTATTGAGAAATCAAAGTAGTACCTCCCCAAAATGTTGCTAGGTTCTAGTTTCAAGCCCTCTGGTTGTTTATTTTGATGTTTTGTAGGAAAGAGAATCACATGCTCAAGCCCAGCCTGGGCAGTTTAACAAACCCTGTCTCATAAGAAAACAAGAGGTCCGAGGATTTCATTATCCTAGGTTCAATCCCCAGTACTGCAAAAACAAAACAAAACGCAACAAAACAAAACAAAACAAAATAAGGTGTGAAGCTAGAGAATGACTACTTTTCACTTGCACTGCATGTGCAATGACCAGATTTTTCCTCCTGAGCTACTCATTGTTGCTAAACAAAACAGCAACTGAAGACAGTAGTTTTATCTTATGAAATACTCCCTAATCTTATCCAGTTCCTGAGTAGTTTTACAGTTTCAGGTGACTTTACTTTTTTTGAATTTTGCTTCCAGTTCTAGGGATTGAACCCAGGGCCCCAGCTCCCTTATTTTATTTATTTATTTATTTTTTTCTATTGAACATAGTGTCTTATTACATTGTCCAGACTGGTATCCAACTTGGGAATCTCTAACTTCAACCACCGTTGATATTCACCGTATCAGCCACCACTGATATAACTTTTCATTCACTTAATGTCCCTCACCTCATTTTCTCAAATTATTTTCTGAAGAGTGATAATTTTGAGAGAGTTTCACAGAGATTTCTGAAAAATAATTTTACATTACTAATAAATGCACAACTCAAGTATTCATAATATGCTTGAGTAGTTCTTAATATCTCATTTTCCTTTAACCTCTAATTCGATCTTTAAAATACAGCCAAAATGTTACTGTTTTCCCTAGCTTCACTATTGTTGTGGTCCAAGTAACCATCACCTCCTGCATGGATTCTGGGAATGGTCGTTTAGCTATTTCCACATAGCAATCAGAACTGTTTTATTTTGTTGAGACAGTGTGTCTCTATGTACTTCAGGGTGGCCCTGAATTCACTATGCAGCCTGGGCTAGCCTCGTACTCACAGCAATCCTGGGGTTCTTCCTAGCCATCCTGTCTTCAATTCCAGTCACATCTGAACAATTTCTATAATTCCCCTGCTTTTGTAAGCTCTAGTGCTATATCAAATTGTGTGATAAACGCAAATTATAAGAGTGAAAATCCTTTATAAATGTCAGTCCTTCTCCAGCTATGGACGGTTATGTTTTTAGGAACCCTTGTCTAATTCTACAATAAATATTGCTGAGATAAAGAACTTCTTACAATAATTAATACACTAGAGTCCCACAAAAAATGTATACACACTTCAGAAGTTCATCATATTAATGAATGTCTGGAAGCTAACGACCACTACTTTGAACATTTTTTTTAATTCAAATCTTTATTGGTACATTTTATATATACACATCAAGGTCACATTAGCATTGAGAATTTGTATCAGTATATGACACTACTTAAGTCTCATTTTTTTCCCATTCCCCTACCCACCCTACAACCCCTCACCCTCTATATACATAGACTTAATTTCCTTTTTTTGTTACTGTCACATTTTTTCTCCTCATTACTTACCCATATATCTCATTTCCTTTTATGTATTTTCTATTTCACAATATCTATTATATATTCTAGAACTCATTTACATCTTCATTTTCTCATACCAGATAAAAGATACGATATTTATAATACTTTTTCTAATTGTAGAACCCGAAGTTAACTTGTATTAATTTCACGAAGCCTCAATAAACCTAGCATTAAAGTATTTATATGATTTCTCTCCTCAATATATACTTTTTTTTTTTTTTTGAGACAGGGTCTCGCTTTGCAGTTCAGACTAGCCCTGAGTTCACTATGTACCCCAGGCAAGACTCAAACTCATAGCAATCCTCCTGCCTCTGGCTCCAGAGTGCTGGGATTACAGGCGTGAGCCACCACATCCAGCACTATGGTTTGTGGTACTGACTGCTGGTGAGTGTGAGTCACTGTGCCCATCAATGTTGTATGTGGTTACCAGGGATCAAACTCAGGACCTTGTGCTTGCAAGACAGGCACCAGAACCTCTGAGCTAAATCCCAAGCCCTCCAACCATTTTTTGATAGTCTCTGTATATGATTTTATTCTCACTTCTACTTAGACATCTTATATGGTCTCTACTGGGATACTATGTTCATTCTGATCACCAATTTATGTAATATGACTTCTATAAATTCTTCCAATGGCTTGTCATTACCCTCAGGATAAAGGCAAATACATAATCTAACAAGAGTCATATGTTTTAATTTCCATCTCACCTCACATTATGCCTGTGGTCTTTCTGTCCTTTACCTCAGCCCCTTAAAAGAGGTAGCTGATTGGAGTGCTCTGTCTCTCCTTCCTCTTCAGATCTCCTTGCTCTCCAGATCCCAGCTACAAGTTACTTTCTTTAGAGTCACAGCATGGGCTAGGAATTGTATCTTATACACTTTTCCTATCTTCTTGTCTTCCCTTTTTGACAGAGCCTGACTACTAGAACTGAGAAAATTGATGTGGAAATATTTTTCCAGGAGACTTTGCAGCTAGGACTTGGCATGTTCAAGGCTATCAGGATCTTCAATCTTCTTTGAAAAACATAAGCTTCTGAAAAAGAAACACATAAGGAGAAGTATCTTATTCTCTGCCTTTAAATGAGGGCATATGAGGACATAACTCCAAAAGTTGAAGCATCTTCTAACCTGGAGGAGACAGGAGAACATAACCAACATGAGAGAATTGAGAAAAAAAAAAAAAAAAAAAAATCCTAGGGCTTTAGGATCTTTCACAAAGCCTCGATAAACTTAGCCAAAAAAAAGCCAACACTGACCCAACTCCTAGACAAACACTGATCAAAATACTTTCAGATTTCCTATTATGTGAGATAATAAATATCTCAGTTATTGAAATCTCCATTTGTTAGACATTCTGTTACCAAACACATTTTTTTTTTTTAGATTTCTTTTTTTTTGAGACAGGGTCTCGCTTTGTAGTTCAGGCTGGCCCTGAGCTCAGCCTCCAACTCACATCACAGCAATCCTCCTGCCTCTGCCTCCCGGGTGCTGGGATTACAGGTGTGAGCCACCAGCCTTGCACTGTGGTATGTGGTACTGATTGCTGCTGGGTGTGAGTCTCCACACCCAGTATTGTATGTGGTTCCCTAGGACTGAACCCGGGTCCTTGAACTTGCAAGACAGGTGCTGGAACCACTGAGCTAAATCCCTGGCCCACCAAACACACTTTTTCTAAAGCTCTTATACAAAAAACCATCTTATTTCCATGACCAAGTCGACTGTCTTATATACTACCAAAGAACCCTTCTTCCTTTACTAGCACCTCCCTTGTCTCAACTTTAAAGCGAAATAATTGTCTCTTTCTTGGACATGTAAATTATGTTGGGGGTGGGGCTGCTGGGAGTGCAGGAGAAAGAGGAAAAAATCTAAATCAAGATGTATCATGTAAGGGTACAAATTCCCAATGCTGAATGTGCTCCTAATGTATATATAAAGTGTACCGTTAAAGTCAAGTTTTTAAAAAAGAAATATAAGTAAGTTATCTGGGGACAGGGATCAAGTCTGTTTTTGCTGATATCTTTTCCAATACCTATCCTAGCTCATAAACATATAATAGGTCCTCAAGAATGTGTATAAAATTGAATGAATGATGCTAACAAAATGTTTTAAATGTTAAAAATAAGAAAAAAGTGCCTTCTTTCTGTTATTACTATTTTTTTTTTTACTTTAAAAAGTTGGTACAAATTCAGTTTAATATTATTGTTCTCTTGGGTCTATGTTCTTACTGCTTTCTACAATTTCACCTTTGATCACGTGCCGTTTCCTGAAGACCTTAATGGGATATTGTGAATGAGGGATCCAGGTTGTTGGCAAGAAACCTGAAAGCATAAATCTACTTTTTACTAGGATTTCATTTAAAAAATTAATAACTCCTTTAATTTCTTTATTTCTCTCATTTCAAATACTGGAAGTAACTTGAGAATAGAACAGAAATAATTGGCTATGTGCATTTATTATTTTATAATTTCACTCAAATTATACATTATGCCAATAGAATGTTGAAGTCCAAATACAGGTTTATTGTTTCAAATAAGAGTACTAAAATGTGAATTGATTTTTACTTTTTGCTTACAACTCATGCATGATAACCAAAAGAAACATTTGGCTTAGTCTTTCTGATGGCATGTACAATTTACAGTGGATCTGAAGTTGTCTGTTTTTAATTGTTTCCCTTTGCACATGGCTTTTTAATAAATTATCCAGAAAAAATAAATTAAAACCAGACATTTCTATCAGAAGTTTCACATACAATCACTGTAGACATGACAAAATGATACCATTACATATTGGCTAAAAACTAATTTTTGAAATCACACCTTATTTTTCATTGCTAATTTAATTGAAAACCTTAAATTAATACCTTATCATCTTATACAATTGTCATGACATCTGGCAGTGCTGTTGAGACTTTGGCAACCATGAAATAATTTCTATCTATAGGGAAGAAACTCCACTTGCAGTCCTTTCTATCAAACAAAGTGTGTAAGCAACCAACATTCCTAAGAACTTCATGTAATTTTCCTGTATAAATTTGATTGTGTACTCCTTCGCACTCTTGAATTCTATTCCTAAATTTTCAGTCACATATGTAAAATTATCTTTTTGTTGCTGTTTTGATGTATTTCCTTTTAAAGACCTTTATTTTAATTCATCCTCGTGTGCAGTACATAGTGACTGTATTCATCGTGTCAAGTTGGTGCCCGAATGTAACTCATCTCCTTTCTTCTTTGATTTCCCTCCCTTCCGTATCTTTCATTCTCAACATGGAAATATTCTTTAGCTTTCTCTTACTATTAATCTCCTCCAGTATTCTCCATGCATTGACAAAATGATACCATCTTTCTTCTGATAGAAGATGTCATCAACTATAAAATATACCATTTATTTTCTGTACTATTAAGGAAGGAAAATAATGCACCAATGAATCCCAATACAGTAACAATTGTATATCTTGATTTCAAAGAGTTAAAATGAAAGTATCAAAAGTCAAGAAATATAGCAACCTTCTCACTACATATATTTTATTTCTTTTACTATTAATAATCTAACCTGTAGTTTTTTAACTGATACCTGGAATAAAAACTTTCTTTTTACTAGAAGTAACCAAAGGACTAGGTTGTACCTAAAGAAAGACAGGGGAATTATCAATCAATACGGGGGGGGGGCAGCTTCTGAACAACTGTTTTTGAATATGGCAATGACATCTTCTTTCCAATGCTTTTATTTCTTCCATTCTGATACCTAGATAGAAATGTGAGAACTCAGGTCTTGGAGACAAGATATATGCTCCATGATGCAAGAATAATTAGTAGAAAGAGACCAGATACTCCATCTCTTCTTTGATTCCATGTGAACTGCCGATCTACTGAGCTCACCACAATTTCCTTGTTTTCTATTCCATTGATGAGGACACTCTCCACTTACCCAGATTATGTTTCATGGTTTCTCTTATGGTAATTTTGTTGCTTATCTTCAAAACTGCTTTGGCTGTCTTACATTTTTGTACTCAACAAAATATTACCTCCATTAAATGCAGTTCTCTATTCTCAATCCACACCCACTTAACTGACCATGACTGTGGAAGAGCTTTGAACTGTAGTTCATTTGTCTCACTTGATCACAAACCTCAAGTTGGCCCTAAGGTTACTGGGTGATGATATGAAACTTGCCTATGTTCTTGTTTCATTTTCTCACTTATGTAGCTGAATCTCTCACACCTTCAATCCTATCCTGAAATCTCTACTACTGTTTCTATTATCTTTACCTCTTGATGATGCATATTTCAAGGAGAAGTAATCCAAACAATTTGCAAACATCCATTATCTTCTCATTTACCAACAGCTGCACTCACATACATCCCTGTCCCACTTGTTTCTGCAGATGAACTGTCCATGCCCCCATCTAAAGCTGATCCTTCCATTTATGCACAAGGTTCAATCACACCCTGAGACACCAACCTAAGATATAGCCCCTTCTCTTTTACTCATTCATACTTCACTGTTCTCTGGAATATTCTCCTTGGTTATCAGCATGCTGTTATTCTTCCATTTAAAAAGAAAAATGTATTTTGACCCAAATTATTTGACCATCTCTTGATCCATGTCTTTGTAGCAACACTCTTGAATAAGGAGTCTATGTACTCGACCTGTGGTGCTTTTCCTCCTATTCTTTATTCAGTTTACACCAGCCATGCTTTCCCTCTTACCCCTCCACTGAAATCTCTCCTCCAAGATCACTAGTGTTTCCCATGTACCTAAAACTCAGAATAAGTCCTCAGATTCTGTATCATCAGACCTATCATTTAATATAATTGACTACTCTACTCAGTCCTCATTCAGTCTTCTTGCTTTCACTTGGATCCTAGATCATCACGTTGTGCCTATTTTCCCATTGCTTTATTTATATGTTTCTTTTTAAACTCAGTGCTTGTTGCCTCTTTGCTCCTCAACCCATTAACGTTGGGGATCTGCAGGACTCAACCCTTGGTCTTGTTTTTTTTCTCCTGGAAATATATAATCCAGCCTTGCGACTTCTAGAAATTTTACTTATATCAGCAGAGCTTCCCAATACTTGTCTCCTTTTTAATTCCATGCAGAATTGTATTTTGACCTGTTTATTTCCTCATTTGGATATTTAGTTAAAGTTACAAAGCTGAAATGTCCAAAACTGAATTCTTAATTTCCATAAAATCTGTTCAACTCACAGCCTGCCCTGTTTTAATTCATGACAACTATATCATTTCAGTTGTTAAGCTAAAAATCCTGAAGTTTTCCTTGACTTTTCCCTTTCTCTTTGGGATACTTGGTCTGAAATATGCTACAATGTTTCTGGAAAATGACACCATGCTTCTGAATGCCCAAAATGTACCTACGCCTGAGATTTGACAACAGCCAAAGATCCTAAAACCATTTCCAGAAACTTTTTGAATAACTTTTGACTATTAATATTAAAAGATATTCAGAACATAAGTGGAAAAAACTCATGTGCCAGTATTATAAGAGCACAGTAATACTTGCAACATCATTAAAATCCTTATTAATTTCTTCTTCTTCCCGCAATAAATTCCTTTGGCCCTACTCTCAAAGAAGAAATACTGTACAACCATTTTTTACCAATTCTTTGCTAACACATGGAATCAAGCTATCATCACCTCTTGACACACTGCTGCAAATCTTTGAACACCCCTCCTTTCTTCCGTCTTTCTCTGCTACAGCATGTTTTCAATATAGTTGGCACAACAATTTTCTCACAATCAAAGGCAATTCACTTCACTCCCTTGTTCAAAATCCTTTAATGGTTTAAGGGGTCCCTGCATTAGAGTTACTACCTGTTCCATTATTGTTTTACCTCATTTGATAATATTACTCTTTCTTTCTTCACTCTATTTTCTTAAGTGTACCAGGGAACCTCTCATGTTAAGGCTTTGGCATTGATGATTCTCTCTGCCTGGAAGATACTTGGTCCACATATCAACCAGGCTCTTTCTACTCTTAAGTCTTTGATGAAATATCACCTTTTTAGTGAGTCTTTCCTTGGCATATGTATGTCTATGTATGTCTATGTCCTGTTAAGGGGAAAAAAAACTATTTCAGTTATCTCAAACAGAGGTCATGGTGTGGTTTGGATGTAGAATATTTCTGCAAAGCTTCATGCAATCCCCGGTGGGCTCTTGGAAAGTAAAAGGATCACGGGACATTTGTAGCTGATTTGCTAGGAGAAGGTAAGTTCTGATAGGAAGAGGTGGATCCCTGGGGGCATGACATGGAAAGGCCGATCTCCATCGGCAGCACTTTCTGCTTCCTGGCTGCCCTGAAACGAGCAATTCTACTCCACCCAGACTCTTCCACTGTGCCATTTCTACCCTGAAGCCAGTAAACCATGGATAGAAATATGAGTCAAAATAAATGTCTTCTCTTTTAAGTTGTGGAGTCCCAGTGGTGGGTAAGTGACTAAGACAGGACATTTAACTGAAAGGAATTGAATGCCTGGCGGGGGCAAACCAAGAAGCACAAGTCAACTCACATGGGAATCATAAAGGTACACTACCACCTCGAGGGTTTAAAAAACCAAAGGGAATAAATGGCTGGATATACAATAGGATCAGAAACTGTAAAAGCTTTTCAGCAGCCTCTAAGATCAGAAAGGGAGAGGAAATCCAACAGGAATGAAAATCATGATAAATATACAGGTCCTGCCAACAACAAACCCACCACCAAATTGTGGACAGGATGGGGTGACGAAGAGTGTAAGGGAATAAATATACCTAACTTGTTCTTTGATCTGCCAGTACCTCTCATTTGTAAAACCTTTCTAGAACCAAAAGTCAAGAGCAGCGAAAGACTTTAACAGCAATCTGGTCAAAGGCCAGCATACCACTCCATCCATCCAAAATTGCAAGCTTCCAACTTGCAGATCTTTGTCTTCCTACCATTTCCTTCTACCTTGCTCTGCGTCCTCGTGTGTCAGGATACCTAGTTATAAGTGATGGAAGTTTATTGTGCTTAAGGAAAAGGAAGTTACTGAAAATGCATTGAACAGGAAAAAGATTCTCAGGAGGTCTGAAGAACCCAGCTAAATTTAAGGAGGGCAATAACTATGAGAATCTAAGCAGAAAGCAGGACCAAAGTCAAATCAGACAAAAAAAACTAGCCCAAGAATAGAGGCTTAATGATAAAATGTTTGTCTAGCATACACAGGTCCTAGGTTCAATCCCCAGTCTTGCGAAGTAAAACAAGAACAACCAAAAATGTTCCAGGGAAGACTTTAATATTGCACTAAATGTAGGATACACAACTGCCTAGATGTCATTCTTAGAACCCTGGCTAATGTTTGTGAAAACTGTACCTACTGTTACTATTTCTGATGCTCTGGGCCTTGGATATCATTGGTTCCTTGTCCATAATTCAGTGTCATTGGGTCCGAATGCCTGACTGTGAGCACACTAATTTTTGTGGTAGCTTGCTAAAAGCACTGTTACTTTTTCCAGCCTTTTCCACTAGTGTTGTAGGCTCCATTGCTCAATGGTCCCCTTTCTAGTTTTAACATGATTCACTATCTTTCCAGTTCTAAGATAAATTTTTCATTTTATGATGCCCAACCACTGAGGCAATGTCACCAAATTTTTTATTTTCAGCATTACTTCACATTCACCAGGATATATGTAATGGTTCAAAATAATTTGTCACTCATACAATAGCCAGTGCAGATATTCCTGATTGTGATTGCCCTATAAAATGTTTCTGAAGCAAAACTGACTCCAGCCTGTGGATTCTGTCTTCTTCATCATGTTTTCAGTCTCTGTACTCCAAAACATTATGAATAAAGTGCATACCAGATCATTTGTAAGAGACAGTATAGGCCAGGGCTGGCAGTGAAGCATATCCTATTAGCTAGCTATAGTCTATTAATTGAAATCAGTCACAGAATTACATTTAAATTCGAAAGAGTCAAGGAAGTGTGATCTAGTTGTGTGTCCAAGCTAAAAAAGGAAAATAGTTTAAACAAACTTTCCTGAAGCCAGACGTTTCTGCTACCTTAGGTGAAAGAAGTGAAAGGATTTGCTTGGTTCTCAAACATTCACCAATTTTTGGAAAAATATAAATGTCAGTAATCCAAATAACATTGCACGTTGGATTCTGGGGGTATTTCCTCTCTGCATTCCAATATCACTCTGAGAATATTCTTCTAACCAAATAACAAGCCCTTTGTAAATTTTTTTTCCTGCTAAGGTACTGGTCAGTTTTGTCATCTAGGCTACCTTAGAATCATCAGCAGACTAAATGTGTCACCTTTCAAATCTTTGAAGCTAAATGTGCTATTTCAAGAAACTTATTGATTGCATATGAAGTGTAGATTAAGTATAAAATATAATAAAATAAATAATTTTTTGGTCATAAGATATCATTTGATCCTCTTAATTTTCAAACGACTGTTCTGTGTGATTCTATTGTATTGTAGGTGCTCGCAGTTAACAAACATGAAAAGAATATTTTTTAAAAATGAAAAAGAAACAGTACTGGGTATTAAAAAGCTGATTCTACAAAAAGTGCAGTATTTTCTATAGTTAATTCAATTTTGAAAAATTGCTTTTCAAGTCAAATTGTCATTTTTTAGAAGAGTTTTTTTAAATGAAGAATATTATAAAAGTTGTCAGCAGAGTCTTCAGACAGATTAATCTTTTTTAAGCTCTTGGAGTCTAATTAGAAAAGAAGCTAGCAACTTGGTTTACTGAATCTCCTCCTCCTTGACTCTGGGTAATACTTCTTTTTAGACATTAAAAAAATTGAACAAGAGGAATCACTAGATTATATGACAGAAGGAATAATAATTTCTGGAGGACATCAAGATTCCAACGCTTGCCTTGAAATCATCAGTTAATCACGTGGCTCAGTTGCAACAATTGAGGAAAGCAGGATGGAGCTATCCCATGCCGCTAAAAGGCTTAGCATACTAATGGCCCTTTGACACTACCAGCCATTCAGAAATCAGACTTTGTCATGCTGAAGAATAGAGCACTCACCCCCAACAGGAACTGGGGAGGCAAACGTGACAGTAATTCCCTGTCAGATAAAACTGAGGTATTGTTTTGCATTCCATCATATGTGAAAAGAATTACCCAGTCATAAATTTAAAATATTCTTTCTTTACCTGTTAGGCACTCCATGTTAGAGTTAAGTATTTGTGACAGATTAACATTAGATGCTAGGTGTTTCTGAATAGAATGCAAGAATTAGAATAAGGCCACTTGTATATTTTGGTGCTCTAAGTTTGCTAAAGTTTACAAATATAGCTATGGAAAAGGAAAACTACCATGATTCAATGACTCTCTACGTTTTATTAGCTAGATGCAAAATGCAGAATGTAGCATGAGAAAATAAATGGTAATGAATAAGTTGCTTTAATATTACTTTTCTCTAAGTATTTACATACTTCTAAATGATCTTGTAGAAATGTGCAGCAAAACACTGGAAACAATTCAGTGCTAAGCCAGCTTAGACACCCAGGAACAGTCCATGGAAACTTAGGGAGGTGGAGGGACTTACACAGTAACACATCAAAACTAATTTGAAGAGGCTTTAATTGATCTGTGGATTGTCAAAGGAAGAATTCAGCTTGTAAATTACGAGAGGTTGTCTGCTCATTACCTTTTATTCTTTTGAAAATAGAGATACAATCTTAGTGTTTTACCTGTTTGTATTTATTTGTTATCTTCTATTTTAGCTGTGTATATAGTGCCTTATTTTGTCCAATTATCTTTTGTTTGAATCATGTTTCAAAAGGGGAAATACTTATTTCAGGATGATTATCTCTTGTTCTGTGAAACAGGGAAAAATAGGTTCAAATCAGGGAGACTTCATCAAAGACACTTGTAATCCCTATTGTGTCTGTGTATTCTCCTCATCAGGTTAGAAAATCTGATAAATATCTCACCGAATTGAGCATGGCACTTATTTCTTCAGGCTCTGACAATTTAAATGTGGTGGGGAAATAGTATGTATATTCAGATACAATAATTTGTTTACTACATTGAATTGCTTTTGAATATTCAAAGAATCACTTGTAGATCTTTTGAATGTCCCTTTGGCTAGAACTAAGTTTAATTTTTGTCTTATCTTTTAATTTTTATTGCATGGAGATTTTTTTTTGTGTGTGTGTGAAAAGGAAAACAGTATCATTTTTTTGTGACTCAACATATTTTACTGAACCCAAGAAATGAATATTGCAAAAGGAAAAGAAGCTTTTAAAAGTTTCATTTAGCAGTGAAAACATTCCTTACTCTCTCAGCTCCAGCTCCATTTTCTTGTAAAAGCAAATATTAGAGTTTTTGAGCAAAACAGATTTACAACAATATGGCTTTTATTTTTCTTGATTGCTCAGTCACCTCAAATTAAAAAAGATTAACTTTTGTATTTTAATTTTGTCTTGCCAAGTTTCCACATGGTTCTAATTTAATGTTCATCAATTGGTTTATTTATTACTCCACTTCTCCCTCTTCTTGAGATAGATTGAGTAATTATTTTTTCCCTTTTAAATCAAGAAGAGTGACCAAAGTTATGGGAAGATTGTAAAAAAAATAAATATTTTATTAATATTTTTTCTTTCATTTAAAAATTTTTTGTGGGTTTGACCTTGTGAATTGTGAAGCCAGTTGTCTTAAGACAGAGAAGGTGCATATGTTAAAGAATAACATCTACAGAGGATATATATATATATATTCTCTTGTCCTGGAAGAAATATAAACAACTTATTTTAAAGTTCAATTTGATATTGTGGGTGATTTATGGATATACAGAGCTGCATTCATTTGATAGTATCTATAGTATCTATACAGCTATGGAAATATACGTTTATGTTTGCTATATTTATGTTGTATATTATGCTATATTATGTTGTATATGTTTATTTTTGCTATATTTATGTTTAGATACCATTTGCATTTAAAATGAATCTCTGCATTTTATGAAAAGTTAATATTTTAACTTTACAAAAAATCTATAGTAAAAATATAATATCAACATAATGCCAATGTGTACAGCATCACATGAAGTCTTCTAAAATAAAATAAAAAGCTGTTTTGGATTTATCTCTGATTTTCTTTCTGATGTGCCCAAATCAAAGTGCTTAATGAATATGTAGTGGCAATGTTTTACCTAAATTATCAGTCCACATTTAAATATATACACTGTTTATTTTTAAGTATTTGAATGGTGAAAAGACTAGTAAAACTAATACTATTTTTTAAAGTAACTGTAAGTAAAAGACAGTGCTTTCTATGACGTTCTCATCATGGGCTTTCCTTCTTATTTTGTAATTTCCATCAGGTACTGAGAAACCTTGGACTAAGTTGGAGCCTCATTTCACAGGAGCAGCTGGTGTGCTTGTCGTAGACGCCAGTTTACGTCCTGCACTCTCCAGACTGACTTGCTTAAGGGAGTGAGTGTCCCATCCCCCTCAGCCTAGCAGGGGCCCAAAATTGCAAGAGAGATAAGGCAGGATCCTCTTGGAATATCAGTTTTATTCCACAATAAATAATTTTTAATTTCGTTTTGCTTCAAAAGTACAGATAAATTTTGACATATAATGCATAAATATCATAATCATTTAGATTAAACATAAGACTTTAAAGAAAATGTAAGATCGCAGACCTTCTCTGTGTATCTTCTCAAGTTCACTCTCTGCTACTGTGAGAGTGCACATGTAAAAACGTGGGAGAAACCCTGAAGTAAAGCGCAGGAATGTGAAGTTACTTTGTTCCTTCCTAACTTTGTGGCTGTTCATGTATGCATCATTTTGTCTAATGAGTTTTCCTAATCCAAATAATTGAATTTTTGTTAGTTGGGCTTTTGAACAAGAGAAATTTAAGGATAATAGCATGAATTCAGCTAAAATCCAAGTTGAACCATTTGCAGTACTTCAAGATTATTGCATTTCTGTGGCACATGTTGTCAGGAAGTAATGACAGTATTTTGTCTGTATGCTTTTTTGTTCTTTTTAAAAAGTTTTCCCATTGGTTAAAAAAAATATATTTATTTGGGGCCGGGGATTTAGCTCACTGGTTCTGGCATCTGTCTTGCAAGTGAAGGGCCCGGGTTCGATCCTCTCCCCCCAACCACATAACAATGCTGGGCATGGAGACTCTCACCCAGCAGCAATCATTACCACACACCACAGCGCTGGTGTGAGCATGGTGGCTCAGAGCTGTAATCCCAGCACTCAGGAGGCAGAGGCAGGAGGATCGCTGTGATGTGACTTTGAGGCTGAGCTCAGGGCCAGCCTGAACTACAAAGCCAGACCCTGTCTCAAAAAAAAAAGAAGAATATATATGAATATATAAATATGAATAAATATGAATATATGAAAAAATATATATGAAAACATAAATATAAAACAAAATTTTAAAAAACCTAAAATTTACACTAGATTTCATCACCAGGAGATTAACCCTGTTCATTCAACAAAACATTTATTCGTTATTCATTATACAAGAGAAAAATCTTTATACTCAGACATACAGACACACATAAGCAAATGTTATATGAGGATACATCACATGTTGTTTTATTATTGTTATTTTGATACTGAAGATTAAACTCAGTCAGACTCTAGCACTGAGATACATCCTAAGCCTTTTAAAAATTTTTTTTGAGATAGGGTCTTCCTAACTATAGACATGTGCCACCAAATCTGCTGTTTGCTTTTTTCTAAGAAAAGAAGTCAAAGACAACAGATACATATTTATATAATCATTTTAATAGTTGTCTAGTATTCTTTTATGCAGTTCTAGACTACTTGTGTCCCCACTGTTATTGTAGTATTTCTTCATTTTTTAATAATGGCATTCATAGAAGGGTATCAGTCTTTTGAGGCTAATACCTTTTCAGGTTTACTCCAAACATAAGTATTTCTAACCTGTCATAACTTTCCAGCTGAAGAATGCAAAAGTCTTTGCACATATTTATGAGTTTATGTATCTGTGTATGTATACATATGTGTATGTTTGAAATGTATATGTTTATTTTTGCTATATTTTTGTTTAGATACCATTTGCCATTTAAAATGAGTCTCTCTGCATTATGAAAAGAAAACTCAAATACCATTACTAGTTCCACCAAGTGGTAAGTCTTTTTGTAATCAAGCCTACGTATGCTTTCAGCATAATCACTTTCTTTGAAAGGTGTCTTTCAGAATTGTAACCACTGTCCCGAGGATAAGCATGCCTAACTGGATCTTAATTTGCAATACCAGTGCAC
This sequence comes from Petromus typicus, assembly GCA_004026965.1. Classification (NCBI taxonomy): domain Eukaryota; kingdom Metazoa; phylum Chordata; class Mammalia; order Rodentia; family Petromuridae; genus Petromus; species Petromus typicus. The sequence continues at coordinate 70,368 of PVIR01004919.1, forward strand.
AAGTTTAGCACATCTTTCTTGATTATTCTTGTCCTTTTCTTTGTGCTTCAGCATCTAGTGGACTTAGTCACCCAAACTAAATTTACTCTGGAGAAACTGTATGCACTTCTGCTGCAAATCTCTTGAGGTTAACGGCTTTCAGGATCTTTGTACATAATGGAAAAGGAGAGTCCTTTGACTACAATTGTCTTAATCCGTAAGATGTTTTGTGTCTCATGAATGGGGAAGACATCATTTCTTCTAAGCCACTCTGAGACAGAATCTGAAAGATGTTTGCTTCTCAGTGATTTTATTGAGTAACGCATTGAATAAGTAAAGTTAATAATTACTAAATAAGCTCATGGTAAATAAATTCCTGTAGCCATATTTTACAGTTATTTTGTAGCCTCAGGTTATACTTAACTTTATATGCTAACATTTTATATGAAAGAAGGTATTTTTCTTGTTGAACTAAGTTACTTTTTAAATTGTAGAGAGAATTAAACACATTACTCTCCACTGAATTTTGCACATTAGGCCTTTACATGAAAATAGTCTTTTGCTTAACAGTTACTTCCTTATCAACATCAATATTTTAAGTCAGTTTATATGAGTTTGTTGTAAATAGGAATAACTTTATATTCTTTGTAGCTAGATTTAATATAGAATTAAAAGAACAGTCATCATTTTGCTTCTTAAATAGTGCACAAAACAAAACTCATACACTCACACCTCCCAGTAACTAACCCTGTTAACAAATTGTCAAGTGTAATTGATATATATTTAAGAACATGAAAGCCCAATGGAGATAATACATTTCTCTTTCAAAATTCTTCTTTTAAAAGTAACTTTAAAATTTCTCCAGACTTCTTGCTTTTAGGTAATAAAATCAACATGTTGAATTTATTTATTTAGTTTATTTTTGAGACAAGGTCTCACTTTGCCTTTCAGGATGGTCCTGAACTCAGCAATCCTCCTGCTCTGCCTGTGCCTCCCAAGTGCTGGGATTACAGGCGTGAGCCACCACACCCAGCACTGTGGTATGTGGTCCTGATTGCTGGTGGGCATGAGTGACCATGCCTGGCATTATTATATGAAGTTACTGGGTATCAAACCGGGGACTTGGTGCTTGCAGGGCAGGCGCCAGAACCACTGAGCTAAATCCCCATCCCCATGATGAATTCTTTAATGTCTCTTTTATCTCATAATGGAGTAGTCTTATCAGGATATACCAGCTTTATTTATCTCACTCATGTCTCTTATGTTTAATTTTTTTCTAGAGGTAGATAAGCTATGGCACTTTTAACAGTTTAATGACAAGTCCTAGAAATTTCATTTGCAAATTTATTTTTTAAAAATTCTGTCTTTCTTTGGCTTTAAGATATAGCTAAATATGATTTCAAATATTTTGGAAAATAATTTCCAAATCTTCTATAATTAGTCATTTATTCCTTTATTGTCAATTCAACTTATTCACTTTTCATATGCTTAAATGTAAAAATAAACATAATGATGCTAAAGTAACACATATTCATATATATATATATATATATATATATATATATACACACATATATATATATATTGAGACAGGGTTTTGTCTTGTAGTTCATGCTGGCCCAGAGATCACTATGTAGCCCAGGCAAGTCTCAAACTAACAGCAATCCTCCCGGCCTTTGCCTCCCGAGTGCTGGGATTACAGGTGTGAGCCCCACCACGCCCAGCACTGTGATATGTGGTACTTATTGCTGGTAGGTGTGAGTCACCACGCCCAGAATTTCGCATGTGGTTAATAGGGATTGAACTCTTTATACTTGCAGGGCAGGTGCCAGGACCACTGAGCTAAATTTCTGGGCCCATCATAAAATATTTAAATATCATGGAAAATAACAAAAAGTTTTCATTGTATTCCCATCCAGAAATAATTACTATAAGCACTTTAATCTATGTATTCTGGTCTTTTCTCAAAATATATTTGGGCATATATATCAGTATATATATCTATATATATCTGTATATATATATAATATATATACACAAATATATATCTGCAGATATGTATAGATACATATATACAGATATCTATCTATATATATATATCAGTATATCTATCTATATATATATTACTCTATCTATATATATCTGTATATATATTTCTGATATATATAGCTATATATCTGTATTATATATACGATCCATTATATATATATTTTTAAACATATATAGTATGTTTATGCTTTAAAATATATAAATCTGTCCATATATACGTGCATGTACACATATATATGTTTTATAAACATATAAATTTGTCCAATTGCAGCATGTTTGTCTAAGATTTTCATTTGTTTATTTAGTTGCTTTTATTGCTACATTTTATATATACATTATGATCACATTCAACATTGAGAGTTTGTATCAGTACATGACACATCTTGATTCTTATTTTTCTCATTCTCCTGCCCTCACTACAAATCCCCACCCCCCCATATACATAAGCTTTGTTTAGCCCCTATGTACATAGCCTTATTTCCTTTTTATTTAATCTATAAAATATTTTCTTTCTCTTCTATACTTGCTCCTACCTCCATTTTCCCTTTTACTTTTGACATTTCTTCCTATTTTACAATGCCTGCCATACATTTTCTAACTTAGTTACACCTTCAGTCTTATACTAGAGAAATTATGTGGTATTTACACATCTGTGTCTTGTTTATTTCATTTATGAGTATGTTCTCAGGGTACATCTATTTTAGTATAAATGTCTCAAATTTATCATAACTAAAGGCTGAGTAATACTCCATATATATATATATATATATATATGCATATATATATGCATATACATATATATAGTCTCTCTCTCTCTCTCTCTCTCTCTATATATATATATATATATATATATATATATATATAAAGGTGCCCAGCGATATTGAACATTTCTCCATATGTTTCTTAGTTGCCCTTCTTCATCTGAAAAATGTCTGTTCATCTCAGGTGCCCATTTTTGAATTGAGTCTATAAATTGGGAATGTTAGTTAATATTTTAAAGTTCTTTATGTACTTTAGATAGGAGCCCTTTGTCTAAGAAAGAGCTGGTAAATTTTTTTTCCTCATATTGTAGGTTGTGTTTTCACTTTGCTGGTTGTTTCTCTGCTTTGCAAAGCTTCTGATAAGATAAGATCCCAGTTGTTGATTCCTTCTGTGAGTTCCCGTGCTGCAGAGGTTTTGTTCATAAAGTCTTTCCCTATGCCAGTGTCTCCAAGAGATCTATGAAATGAATTTTCCATCGGGTGTAGTATTTGTTTTAATATTTAGGTTTCTAATCCACTTTGATTTTAATTCAGTGCGTGGTGAAAGAGAGAGATCTGGCTTTAACCTTTGCCAGGTTAAAACTCAGTTTTTCCATCACCATTTGTTGAAGCTATCTTTCCTCCATGGAGGGTGTTTGGTTCTTGTCAAAAATGAGGTGGCTTAGTATCTCTGGCATTGTTTCTACATCTTCTAGTGTGTTCCAGTATCATATTGTTTTTTCTTTGCCAGTTCCATACTGTTTTTATCACAGTGGCTTTGCAGTATAGTTTCAAGTTGGGAATTGTGATATTTCTGCCATACCCTTGTTGCCTAGAATTGCTTTTGCTGTTCTAGATCTCTTCTGGTTTCAGCTGAATTTTTGGATTATTTTCTCTAGATCTGTGAAGTACACTGTTGGGATTTCAATCAGGATTGCCTTGAATCTATATAGTAGTTGTGGGAGTATAGCCATTTTGACTATATTGGTTATTCCTATCCAGCAACAAGGGACATCTTTCCATTGTTTGATATCCTCTCTAATCTCTCTTTTCAAAGTGCTGTAGTTTTTACAGTAGAGTTCTTTCACCTGCTTTGTTAGACTGATTCCTAAATATTTTATTTTTTTGGCTGTGCTTGTGAAAGGAATTGATTCTCTCAATTCTCTCAGTGAGTCTGTTTGTGTATGCAAAGGTTATTGATTTTTTGAGTATTGGCCATGTATCCAGCTATGCTACTAAATCTGGTAGTTAAACCTAAAAATCTTCTGGTTGAGTTTTTAGGATACTCTATATAGAGTATTATGTCATCAGCAAACAATAACAACTTAACTTCCTCCTCTCTTATGTTTGTTCCTTTTATTTCTTTCTCTTGTCTAATTGCTGTGGCTAAAGTTTCCAGCACTATATTAAATAGGCATATTGATAGTGGACATCATTATAAGACAGATTTTTAAATGAGAAATTGTTGGGCTAGAATATGAAATTTTATTTTATTTCTTTTTAGCAGGTTTAGGGGGTCACCTAGTGCCTTGCACTTGTTAAGTGTTCCATCACTGAGTTACCACCCCAGGTCAGAAATATGAAACTTGTTAATAGTCTTGATTCATGTTGCTACATTACTTTAAAAATAGTTACACTATTTTATACTCTTCCCTACTTTGTATGTTTGTATGTACACTATATCCTCATCCAATTTAAAGCTCTACTAATTTGATTGATATATCAAACTGAATGATATCCTCTGTCCTTTAGAAGATATGTCCACATCTGTATCTTGGAAATCTGTGAATATTATCTTCTATGACAAAAGGATGAATATTGTCTTATGTGGCAAAAGATGTGACTGAGTTACAGGTCTGGAGAGAAAGATTTATCTTGGAATATTCTGGTAAATCCTAAATGAAATCACATATATTCTTACCAGAGAGAACCAAAGCAAGTTTTGAAACAGATACCCAGAGGAAAAGGTGAAGTGAAGAAGGAGGCATAGATTGGAGTGATGTCACCACAGGTGTGGGGATGCCATGTTAGAAATCCTCAGGAAGTTGAAAAAGTCAAAAATAGATTTTCTGCAGAACCCCCAGAGGGAGCCAACACCTTAATTTCCAACTTTGGCCTACAGAACTGTGGAAGACTATAATTCTTCTGTTTCAAGCCACCAAGTAGTAGAGACTTGTTATTTCAATCAGAGGAAGTAAATACAATTCATAACATCATATTTTATTGTTGCTTTCATGTGCATTGTCTTCACCTAAGATACTTATTTAAAATTTTTTTATTGTATTAATAATGAAGTTGGGGGCTGGGGATTTAGCTCAGTGGTTCTGGCGCCTATCTTGCAAATGCAAGGGCTGGGGTTGGATCCCGG